>JAKOGI010004557.1:0-24291 GCA_029747015.1 Carnegiea gigantea
CGAGAGTAGTACTAGGATGGGTGACCCCCTGGGAAGTCCTCGTGTTGCACCCCTTTTTCGTTATTTTTTTTCTTTCTTAAAAGCACCGGTCTTTCTCGTTTCATTTGCTGCGGCCGTCGGATGGGAACTTACCGGGACGAGGAAAAAGCTTTCAAATCAGGCCTTCCGCCCTTGTTCACTCGAAATCACCGAAATTCCTCCACGGACGCCTCCTGGCACTGAAAACCACATTAGAGGCCCCGTTTACTGCAACACACGGACGAAACCCAATGCTCGCACGGGGCGATGAAGGCGGTCAAGCTACCGTCCGTAACGCACTCTTAGCTCGCCGCTTCCGAGATGTCAGTTTCGAACTTGCGACCTCTTTGGAGCTGGCGTGCTCTATGTGCAACTCAGCGACCGCGTACCCTCAATGAAACATTTGTTCCGCAAGAATTCGATGGGTGCGATCATACCAGCACTAATGCACCGGATCCCATCAGAACTTCGCAGTTAAGCGTGCTTGGGCGAGACTAGTACTGGGATGGGTGACCTCCTGGGAGGTCCTCGTGTTGCACCCATTTTTCGTTGTTTTTTCTTTCTCAAAACCAACGATCTTTCTCGTTTCGTTTGCTGCGGCCGACGGATGAGGACTGACCAGGACGAGGAAAAAGCTTCCAAATCAGGCCTTCCGTCCTTGTTCAATCGAAATTATCGAAATTCCTTTACGGACGCCGCCTGCCACTGAAAACCACATTAGAGGCCCCTTTTTACTGCAACACACGGACGAAACCCAATGCTCGCACGGGGCGATGGAGGCGGTCGAGCTACCGTCCGTAACGAACTCTTAGCTCGCCGCTTCCGAGCTGTCAGTCACGAACTTGCGAACTCTTTAGATTTGGCGCGATGTATGGGCGACTCGGCAGCCGCGTGCACTCTATAAAAGATTTGTTCCGCCAGATTCTAATCGGTGCGATCATCCCAGCATTAATGCAACCGGATCCCACAGAACTGCGAGTTAACGTGGCTGGGCGAGAGTAGCGCTAGGATGGTTGACCTCCTGGGAAGTCCTCGTGTTGCACCCCCTTTTCGTTGTTTTTTTCTTCCTTAAAAGCGCCGATCTTCCTCGTTTCATCTGCTGCGGCCGTCGGATGAGAACTGACCAGGACGAGGAAAAAGCATCCAAGTCAGGCATTCCGCCCATGTTCACTTGAAATTACCGAAATTCCCCTACGGACGCGTCCAGGCCCTGAAAACCACATCAGCGGTCGTTTTTTAATACAACACACGGACGAAACCCCATGCATGCACGGGGCGATGAGGGTGGTCGAGCTACCGTCCATAACGCACTCTTAGCTCGCCACTTCCGAGCTGCCAGTTACGAACTGGCGATCTCTTTGGAGCTGGCGTGCTGCATGCACAACTCAACGGCCGCTCACCCTCAATGAAACATTTGTTCCGCAAGAATCCAATGGGTGCGATCATCCCAGCACTAATGCACCGGATCCCATAAGAAATGCACAATTGAGCGTGCTTGGGCGAGAGTAGTGCTAGGATGGGTGACCCCATGGGAAGTCCTCGTGTTGCACCCCTTTTTCATTATTTTTTTCTTTCTGAAAAGCACCGGTCTTTCTCGTTTCATTTGCTGCGGCCGTCGGATGGGAACTGACCAGGACGAGGAAAAAGCTTTCAAACCAGGCGAAACCCAATGCTCGCACGGGGCGATGAAGGCGGTCGAGCTACCGTCCGTAACGCACTCTTAGCTCGCCGCTTCCGAGCTGTCTGTTACGAACTTGCGAATCCTTTGGATGTGGCGCGATCTATGAGCGACTCGGCAGCTGGTACACTCTATAAAAGTCATGTTCCGCCAGATTCCGATGGGTGCGATCATACTAGCACTGATGCACCGGATCCCATCAGAACTCCGCAGTTAAGCGTGCTTGGGCGAGAGTAGTGCTAGGATGGGTGACCTCCTGGGAAGTCCTCGTGTTGCACCCCCTTTTCGTTGTTTTTTTCTTTCTTAGAAGCATCGATCTTTCTCGTTTCATTTGCTGCGGCCAGCGGATAAGAGCTGACCAGGACGTGGAAAAAGCATCCAAATCAGGCCATCCGCCTATGTTCGGTCGAAATTACCGAAATTTCCCTATGGACGCCTCGTGGCCCTGAAAAACACATCAGAGGCCTCTTTTAACTGCAACGCACGGACGAAACCCCATGCATGCACGGGGCGATGACGGTGGTCGAGCTACCGTCCGTAACGCACGCTTGGCTCGCCTCTTCTGAGTTGTCAGATACGAACTTGCGACCTCTATGGAGCCGGCGTGCTCTATGCGCAACTCTGCGGCCGCGTACCTTCAATGAAACGTTTGTTCCGCAAGAATTCGATGGGTGCGATCATACCAGCACTAATGCGCTGGATCCCATCAGAACTCCGCAGTTAAGCGTGCTTGGGCGAGAGTAGTACCGGGATGGGTGACCTCCTGGGAAGTCCTCGTGTTGCACCCATTTTTCGTTTGTTTTTTCTTTCCTCAAAACCACCGAATCTTTCTCGTTTCTTTGCTGAGCGGGGCCGACGGATGAGTACTGACCAGGACGAGGAACAAGCTTTCAAATCAGGCCTTCCGCCCTTGCTCACTCGAAATTACCGAAATTCCTCCACGGACGCCTCCTGGCACGGAAAACCACATTAGAGGCCCCTTTTTGTTGCAACACACGGACGAAACCCAATGCTCGCACGGGGCGATGAAGGCGGTCGAGCTACCGTCCGTAACGAACTCTTCGCTCGCCGCTTCCGAGCTGTCAGTCATGAACTTACGAACTCTTTAGATTTGGCGCGATGTATGCGCGACTCGGCAGCCGCGTGCACTCTATAAAAGATTTGTTCCGCCAGATTCTAACTGGTGCGATCATCCCAGCATTAATGCACCGGATCCCATCAGAACTGCGCAGTTAAGCGTGCTTGGGCGAGAGTAGTACTAGGATGGGTGCCCTCCTGGGAAGTCCTCGTGTTGCACCCCCTTTTCGTTGTTTTTTTCTTCCTTAAAAGCGCTGATCTTTCTCGTTTCATCTGCTGCGGCCGTCGGATGAGAACTGACCAGGACGAGGAAAAAGCATCCAAGTCAGGCCTTCCGCCCATGTTCACTTGAAATTACCGAAATTCCCCTACGGACGCGTCCAGGCCCTGAAACCCACATCAGAGGTCGTTTTTTAATACAACCCACGGACGAAACCCCATGCATGCACGGGGCGATGAGGGTGGTCGAGCTACCGTCCGTAATGCACTCTTAGCTCGCCGCTTCCGAGCTGCCAGTTACGAACTTGCGATCTCTTTGGAGCTGGCGTGCTGTATGCACAACTCAGCGGCCGCTCACCCTCAATGAAACATTTGTTCCGCAAGAATCCAATGGGTGCAATCATCCCAGCACTAATGCACCGGATCCCATCAGAAATGCGCAATTAAGCGTGCTTGGGCGAGAGTAGTACTAGGATGGGTGACCGCCTGGGAAGTCCTCGTGTTGCACCCCTTTTTCGTTATTTTTTTCTTTCTTAAAAGCACCGGTCTTTCTCGTTTCATTTGCTGCGGCCGTCGGATGGGAACTGACCGGGACGAGGGAAAAGCTTTCAAATCAGGCCTTCCGCCCTTGTTCACTCGAAATAACCGAAATTCCTCCACGGACGCCTCCTGGCACTGAAAACCACATTAGAGGCCCCTTTTTACTGCAACACACGGACGAAACCCAATGCTCGCACGGGGCGATGAAGGCGGTCGAGCTACCGTCCGTAACGCACTCTTTGCTCGCCGCTTCCGAGCTGTCAGTTACGAACTTGCGAACTCTTTAGATTTGGCGCTATCTATGAGCGACTCGGCAGCCGCGTACACTCTATAAAAGACTTGTTCCGCCAGATTCCGATGGGTGCGATCATACCAGCACTGATGCACCGGATCCCATCAGAACACCGCAGTTAAGCGTGCTTGGGCGAGAGTAGTGCTAGGATGGGTGAACTCCTGGGAAGTCCTCGTGTTGCACCCCTTTTTCGTTGTTTTTTTCTTTCTTAGAAGCGCCGATCTTTCTCGTTTCATTTGCTGTGGCCAGCGGATAAGAACTGACCAGGACGTGGAAAAGCATCCAAATCAGGCCATCCGCCTATGTTCAGTCGAAATTACCGAAATTCCCCTACGGACGCCTCGTGGCCCTGAAAAACGCATCAGAGGCCCCTTTTTACTGCAACGCACGGACGAAACCCCATGCATGCACGGGGCGATGAAGGTAGTCGAGCTACCGTCCGTAACGCACGCGTAGCTCGCCTCTTCCGAGTTGTCAGTTACGAATTTGCGACCTCTTTGGAGCCGGCGTTCTCTATGCGCAACTCAGCGACCGCGTACACTCAATGAAACATTTGTTCCGCAAGAATTCGATGGGTGCGATCATACCAGCACTAATGCACCGGATCCCATCAGAACTCCGCAGTTAAGCGTGCTTGGGCGAGAGCAGTACTGGGATGGGTGACCTCCTGGGAAGTCCTCGTGTTGCACCCCTTTTTCGTTGTTTTTTCTTTGTCAAAACCACCGATCTTTCTCGTTTCATTTGCTGCGGCCGCCGGATGAGGACTGACCAGGACGAGGAAAAAGCTTCCAAATCAGGCCTTCCATCCTTGTTCAATCGAAATTACCGAAATTCCTTTACGGACGCCGCCTGGCACTGAAAACCACATTAGAGGCCCCGTTTTACTGCAACACACGGACGAAACCCAATGCTCGCATGGGGCGATGAAGGCGGTGGAGCTACCGTCCGTAACGAACACTTAGCTCGCCGCTTCCGAGCTGTCAGTTACGAACTTGCGAACTCTTTAGATTTGGCACGATGTATGAGCGACTCGGCAGCCGCGTGCACTCTATAAAAGATTTATTCCGCTAGATTCAAATGGGTGCGATCATCCCAACATTAATGCACCAGATGCAATCAGAATTGCGCAGTTAAGCGTGCTTGGGCGAGAATAGTACTAGGATGGGTGACCTCCTGGGAAGTCCTCGTGTTGCACCCCCTTTTCGTTGTTTTTTTCTTTCTTAAAAGCGCCGATCTTTCTCGTTTCATCTGCTGCGGCCGTCGGATGAGAGCTGACCAGGACGAGGAAAAAGCATCCAAGTCAGGCCTTCCGCCCATGTTCACTTGAATTACCGAAATTCCCCTACGGACGCGTCCAGGCCCTGAAAACCACATCAGAGGTCGTTTTTTAATACAACACATGGACGAAACCCCATGCATGCACGGGGCGATGAGGGTGGTCGAGCTACCGTCCGTAACGCACTCTTAGCTCGCCGCTTCCGAGCTGCCAGCTACGAACTTGCGATCTCGTTGGAGCTGGCGTGCTGTATGCACAACTCAACGGCCGCTCACCCTCAATGAAACATTTGTTCCGCAAGAATCCAATGGGTGCGATCATCCCAGCACTAATGCACCGGATCCCATCAGAACTCCGCAGTTAAGCGTGCTTGGGCGAGAGTAGTACTCTGATGGGTGACTTCCTGGGAAGTCCTCGTGTTGCACCCATTTTTCGTTGTTTTTTCTTTCTCAAAACCACGGTCTTTCTCGTTTCATTTGCTGCGGCCGTCGGATAAGAACTGATCGGGACGAGGAAAAAGCTTTCAAATCAGGCCTTCCGCCCTTGTTCACTCGAAATTACCGAAATTCCTCCACGGACGCCTCCTGGCACTGAAAACCACATTAGAGGCCCCTTTTTACTGCAACACACGGACGAAACCCAATGCTCGCACGGGGCGATGAAGGCGGTTGAGCTACCGTCCGTAACGAACTCTTAGCTCGCGGCTTCCGAGCTGTCAGTTACGAACTTGCGAACTCTTTAGATTTGGCGCGATGTATGGGCGACTCGGCAGCCGCGTGCACTCTATAAAAGATTTGTTCCGCCAGAGTCTAATCGGTGCGATCATCCCAGCATTAATGCACCGGATCCCATCAGAACTGCGCCGTTAAGCGTGCTCGTGTTGCACCCCTTTTTCGTTATTTTTTTCTTTCTTAAAAGCACCGGTCTTTCTCGTTTCAGTTGCTGCGGCTGTCGGATGGGAACTGACCGGGACGAGGAAAAAGCTTTCAAATTAGGCCTTCCGCCCTTGTTCACTCGAAATTACCGAAATTCCTCCACGGACGCCTCCTGGCACTGAAAACCACATTAGAGGCCCCTTTTTACTGCAACACACGGACGAAACCCAATGCTCGCACGGGGCGATGAAGGCGGTCGAGCTACCGTCCGTAACGCACTCTTAGCTCGCCGCTTCCGAGCTGTCAGTTACGAACTTGCGAACTCTTTAGATTTGGCGCGATCTATGAGCGACTCGGCAGCCGCGTACACTCTATAAAAGACTTGTTCCGCCAGATTCCGATGGGTGCGATCATACCAGCACTGATGCACCGGATCCCATCAGAACTCCGCAGTTAAGCGTGCTTGGGCGAGAGTAGTGCTAGGATGGGTGACCTCCTGGGAAGTCCTCGTGTTGCACCCCTTTTTCGTTGTTTTTTTCTTTCTTGGAAGCGCCGATCTTTCTCGTTTCATTTGCTGCGGCCAACGGATAAGAACTGACCAGGACGTGGAAAAAGCATCCAAATCAGGCCATCCGCCTATGTTTAGTCGAAATTACCGAAATTCCCCTACGGACGCCTCGTGGCCCTGAAAAACACATCAGAGGCCCCTTTTTACTGCAACGCACGGACGAAACCCCATGCATGCACGGGGCGATGAAGGTGGTCGGGCTACCGTCCGTAACGCACGCTTAGCTCGCCTCTTCCGAGTTGTCAGTTGCGAATTTGGGAACCTCTTTGAGCCGCGTGCTCTATTGTGCGCAACTCATTTCGGCCGCGTACCCTCAATGAAACATATTTTTTTTTTTTTTTTTTTCCGCAAGAATTCATGGTGCGAACATACACACTAATGCACCGGATTCCCATCATAACTCCGCATTAGCTTGCTTGGTGTCGAGAGGTGAGTACAGGGATGGGTGACCTCCTGGGATGTCCTCGTGTTGCACCCCTTTTTCGTTGTTTTTTCTTTCTCAAAACCACCGATCTTTCTCGTTTCATTTGCTGCGGCCGACGGATGAGGACTGACCAGGACGAGGAAAAAGCTTCCAAATCAGGCCTTCCATCCTTGTTCAATCGAAATTACCGAAATTCCTTTACGGACGCCGCCCGGCACTGAAGACCACATTAGAGGCCCCTTTTTATTGCAACACACGGACGAAACCCAATGCTCGCACGGGGCGATGAAGGCGGTCGAGCGACCGTCCGTAACGAACTCTTAGCTCGCCGCTTCCGAGCTGTCAGTTACGAACTTGCGAACTCTTTAGATTTGGCGCGATGTATGGGCGACTCGGCAGGCGCGTGCACTCTATAAAAGATTTGTTCCGCCAGATTCTAATGGGTGCGATAATCCCAGCATTAATGCACCGGATCCCATCAGAACTGCGCAGTTAAGCGTGCTTGGGCGAGAGTAGTACTAGGATGGGTGACCTCCTGGGAAGTCCTCATGTTGCACCCCCTTTTCGTTGTTTTTTTCTTCCTCAAAAGCGCCGATCTTTCTCGTTTCCTCCGCTGCGGCCGTCGGATGAGAACCGACCAGGACGAGGAAAAAGCATCCAAGTCAGGCCTTCTGCCCATGTTCACTTGAAATTACCGAAATTCCCCTACAGACGCGTCCAGGCCCTGAAAACCACATCAGAGGGCGTTTTTTAATACAACGCACGGACGAAACCCCTTGCATGCACGGGGCGATGAGGGTGGTCGAGCTACCGTCCGTAACGCACTCTTAGCTCGCCGCTTCCGAGCTGCCAGTTACGAACTTGCGATCTCTTTGGAGCTGGCGTGCTGTATGCCCAACTCAACGGCCGCTCACCCTCAATGAAACATTTGTTCCGCAAGAATCCAATGGGTGCGATCATCCCAGCACCAATGCACCGGATCTCATAAGAAATGCGCAATTAAGCGTGCTTGGGCGAGAGTAGTACGAGGATGGGTGACCCCCGGGGAAGTCCTCGTGTCGCACCCCTTTTTCGTTGTTTTTTTCTTTCTTAAAAGCACCGGTCTTTCTCGTTTCATTTGCTGCGGCCGTCGGATGGAAACTGACCGGGACGAGGAAAAAGCTTTCAAATCAGGCCTTCCGCCCTTGTTCACTCGAAATTACCGAAATTCCTCCACGGACGACTCCTGGCACTGAAAACCACATTAGAGGCCCCTTTTTACTGCAACACACGGACGAAACCCAATGCTCGCACGGGGTGATGAAGGTGGTCGAGCTACCATCCGTAACGAACTCTCAGCTCGCCGCTTCCGAGCTGTCAGTTACGAACTTGCGAACTCTTTAGATTTGGCGCGATCTATGAGCAACTCGGCAGCCGCGTACACTCTATAAAAGACTTGTTCTGCCAGATTCCGATGGGTGCGATCATACCAGCACTGATGCACCGGATCCCATCAGAACTCCGCAGTTAAGCGTGCCTGGGTGAGAGTAGTGCTAGGACGGGTGACCTCTTGGGAAGTCCTCGTGTTGCACCCCTTTTTCGTTGTTTTTTTCTTTCTTACAAGCGCCGATCTTTCTCGTTTCATTTGCTGTGGCCAGACGGATAGAACTGACCAGGAGTGGAAAAAAGGCATCCAAAAATCAGGTCATCCGCCTATGTTCAGTCGAAATTACCGAAATTCTCCCACGGACGCCTCGTGTCCCTGAAAAACACATCAGAGGCCCCTTTTTACTGCAACGCACGGACGAAACCCCATGCATGCACGGGGCGATGAAGGTGGTCGAGCTACCGTCCGTAACGCACGCTTAGTTGGCCTCTTCCGAGTTGTCAGTTACGAACTAGCGACCTCTTTGGAGCCGGCGTGCTCTATGCGCAACCCAGCGGCTGCGTACCCTCAATGAAACATTTGTTCCGCAAGAATTCGACGGGGGCGATCATACCAGCACTAATGCACCGGATCCCATCAGAACTCCGCAGTTAAGCGTGCTTGGGCGAGAGTAGTACTGGGATGGGTGACCTCCTGGGAAGTCCTCCTGTTGCACCCCTTTTTCGTTGTTTTTTCTTTCTCAAAACCACCGATCTTTCTCGTTTCATTTGCTGCGGCCGCCGGATGGGGACTGACCCGGACGAGGAAAAAGCTTCCAAATCAGGCCTTCCATCCTTGTTCAATCGAAATTACCGAAATTCCTTTACGGACACCGCCTAGCACTGAAAACCACATTAGAGGCCCCTTTTTACTGCAACACACGGACGAAACCCAATGCTCGCACGGGGCGATAAAGGCGGTCGAGCCACCGTCCGTAACGCACTCTTAGCTCGCCGCTTCCGAGCTGTCAGTCACGAACTTGCGAACTCTTTAGATCGGGCGCGATGTATGAGCGACTCGGCAGCCGC
This sequence comes from Carnegiea gigantea, assembly GCA_029747015.1. Lineage (NCBI taxonomy): Eukaryota > Viridiplantae > Streptophyta > Magnoliopsida > Caryophyllales > Cactaceae > Carnegiea > Carnegiea gigantea. The sequence continues at coordinate 9,401 of JAKOGI010004557.1, forward strand.
GTGCACTCTATAAAAGATTTGTTCCGCCAGGTTCTAATGGGTGCGATCATCCCAGTATTAATGGACCGGATCCCATCAGAACTGCGCAGTTAAGCGTGCTTGGGCGAGAGTAGTACTAGGATGGGTGACCTCATGGGAAGTCCTCGTGTTGCACCCCCTTTTCGTTGTTTTTTTCTTCCTTAAAAGCGCCGATCTTTCTCGTTTCATCTGCTGTGGCCGTCGGATGAGAACTGACCAGGACGAGGAAAAAGCATCCAAGTCAGGCCTTCCGCCCATGCTCACTTGAAATTACCGAAATTCCCCTACGGACGCGTCCAGGCCCTGAAAACCACATCAGAGGTCGTTTTTTAATACAACACCCGGACGAAACCCCATGCATGCACGGGGCGATGAGGGTGGTCGAGCTACCGTCCGTAACGCACTCTTAGCTCGCCGCTTCCGAGCTGTCAGTTACGAACTTGCGAACCCTTTAGATTTGGCGCGATCTATGAGCGACTCGGCAGCCGCGTACACTCTATAAAAGACTTGTTCCGCCATATTCCGGTGGGTGCGATCATACCAGCACTGATGCACTGGATCCCATTAGAACTCCGCCGTTAAGCGTGCTTGGGCGAGAGTAGTGCTAGGATGGGCGACCTCCTGGGAAGTCCTCGTGTTGCACCCCTTTTTCGTTGTTTTTTTCTTTCTTAGAAGCGCCGATTTTCCTCGTTTCATTTGCTGCGGCCAGCAGATAAGAACTGACCAGGACGCGGAAATAGCATCCAAATCAGGCCATCCGCCTATGTTCAGTCGAAATTACCGAAATTCCCCTACGGACGCCTCTTGGCCCTGAAAAACACATCAGAGGCTCCTTTTTACAGCAACGCACGGACGAAACCCCATGCATGCACGGGGCGATGAAGGTGGTCGAGCTACCGTCCATAACGCACGCCTAGCTCGCCTCTTCCGAGTTGTCAGTTACGAACATGCAACATCTTTGGAGCCGGCGTGCTTTATGCGCAACTCAGCGGCCGCGTACCCTCAATGAAACATTTGTTCCGCAAGAATTCGATGGGTGCGATCATACTAGCACTAATGCATCGGATCCCATCAGAACTCCGCAGTTACGCGTGCTTGGGCGAGAGTAGTACTGGGATGGGTGACCTCCTGGGAAGTCCTCGTGTTGCACCCCTTTTTCGTTGTTTTTCCTTTCTCAAAACCACCGATCTTTCTCGTTTCATTTGCTGCGGCCGCCGGATGAGGACTGACCAGGACGAGGAAAAAGCTTCCAAATCAGGCCTCCCGTGTTCAATCGAAATTACCGAAATTCCTTTACGGACGCCGCCTGGCACTCAAAACCACATTAGAGGCCCCTTTTTACTGCAACACACGGACGAAGCACAATGCTCGCTCGGGGCGATGAAGGCGGTCGAGCTACCGTCAGTAACGAACTCTTAGCTCGTCGCTTCCGAGCTGTCAGTTACGAACTCGCGAACTCTTCAGATTTGGCGCGATCTATGAGCGACTCGGCAGCCGCGTGCACTCTATAAAAGATTTGTTCCGCCAAATTCTAATGGGTGCGATCATCCCAGCATTAATGCACCGGATCCCATCAGAACTACGCAGTTAAGCGTGCTTGGGCGAGAGTAGTACTAGGATGGGTGACCTCCTGGGAAGTCCTCGTGTTGCACCCCCTTTTTGTTGTTTTTTTCTTCCTTAAAGGCGCCGATCTTTCTCGTTTCATCTGCTGCGGCCGTCGGATGAGAACTGACCAGGACGAGGGAAAAGCATCCAAGTCAGGCCTTCCGCCCATGTTCACTTGAAATTACCGAAATTCCCCTACGGACGCGTCCAGGCCCTTAAAACCACATCAGAGGTCGTTTTTTAATACTACACACGGACGAAACCCCATGCATGCACGGGGCGATGAGGGTGGTCGAGCTACCGTCCGTAACGCACTCTTAGATCGCCGCTTCCGAGCTGCCAGTTACGAACTTGCGATCTCTTTGGAGCTGGCGTGCTGTATGCACAACTCAACGGCCGCTCACCCTCAATGAAACATTTGTTTCGCAAGAATCCAATGGGTGCGATCATCCCAGCGCTAATGCTCCGGATCCCATCAGAAATGCGCAATTAAGCGTGCTTGGGCGAGAGTAGTACTAGGATGGGTGACCCCCTGGGAAGTCCTCGTGTTGCACCCCTTTTTCGTTATTTTTTCTTTCTTAAAAGCACCGGTCTTTCTCGTTTCATTTGCTGCGGCCGTCGGATGGGAACTGACCGGGGCGAGGAAAAAGATTTCAAATCAGGCCTTCCGCCCTTGTTCACTCGAAATTACCGAAATTCCTCCACGGACGCCTCCTGGCACTGAAAACCACATTAGAGGCCCCTTTTTACTGCACCACACGGACGAAACCCAATGCTCGCACGGGGCGATGAAGGCGGTCGAGCTACCGTCCGTAACGCGCTCTTAGCTCGCCGCTTCCGAGCTGTCAGTTACGAACTTGCGAACTCTTTAGATTTTGCGCGATCTATGAGCGACTCGGCAGCCGCGTACACTCTATAAAAGACTTGTTCTGCCTGATTCCGATAGGTGCGAACATACCAGCACTGATGCACCGGATCCCATCAGAACACCGCAGTTAAGCGTGCTTGGGCGAGAGTAGTGCTAGGATGGGTGACCTCCTGGGAAGTCCTCGTGTTGCACCCCTTTTTCGTTGTTTTTTTCTTTCTTAGAAGCGCCGATCTGTCTCGTTTCATTTGCTGCGGCCAGCGGAATGAGAACTGACCAGGAAGGTGAAAAAAAAGCATCCAAACTCAGGCCATCCCCTAGTTCAGTCGAAATTACGAAATTCCCCTACGGACGGCCTCTAGCCCTGAGAAACACATCAGAGCCCTTTTTACTGCAACGCACAGCGAAACCCATGCATGCCGGTGCGATGAGGGTGGGCAAAAAACAACTAAAAACAAAAACTCGAGCACCGTCCGCAACGCACGCCTTAGCTCGGCTCTTAATGTTGTCAGTTACGAACTTGCGACCTCTTTGGAGCCGGCGTGCTTTATGCGCAACTCAGCGGCCGCATACCCTCAATGAAACATTTGTTCCGCAAGAATTCGATGGGTGCGATCATACCGACACTAATGGACCGGATCCCATCAGAACTCCGCAGTTAAGCGTGCTTGGGTGAGAGTAGTACTGGGATGGGTGACCTCCTGGGAAGTCCTCGTGTTGCACCCCTTTTTCGTTGTTTTTTTCTTTCTCAAAACCACCGATCTTTCTCGTTTCATTTGCTGCGGCCGCCGGATGAGGACTGACCAGGACGAGAAAAAAGCTTCCAAATCAGGCCTTCCGTCCTTGTTCAATCGAAATTACCGAAATTCCTTTACGGACGGCGCCTGGCACTGAAAACCACATTAGAGGCCCCTTTTTACTGCAACACACGGACGAAACCCAATGCTCGCACGGGGTGATGAAGGCGGTGGAGCTACCGTCCGCCACGAACTCTTAGCTCGCCGCTTCCGAGCTGTCAGTTACAAACTTGCGAACTCTTTAGATTTGGCGCGATGTATGGGCTACTCGGCAGCCGCGTGCACTCTATAAAAGATTTGTTCCGCCAGATTCTAATGGGTGCGATCATCCCCGCATTAATGCACCGGATCCCATCAGAACTGCGCAGTTAAGCGTGCTTGGGCGAGAGTAGTACTAGGATGGGTGACCTCCTGGGAAGTCCTCGTGTTGCACCCCCTTTTCGCTGTTTTTTTCCTTCCTTAAAAACGCCGATCTTTCTCGTTTCATCTGCTGCGGCCGTCGGATGAGAACTGACCAGGACGAGGAAAAAGCATCCAAGTCTGGCCTTCCGCCCATGTTCACTTGAAATTACCGAAATTCCCCTACGGACGCGTCCAGGCCCTGAAAACCACATCAGAGGTCGTTTTTTTAATACAACACACGGACGAAACCCCATGCATGCACGGGGCGATGAGGGTGGTCGAGCTACCGTCCGTAACGCACTCTTAGCTCGCCGCTTCCAAGCTGCCAGTTACGAACATGCGATCTCTTTGGAACTGGCGTGCTGTATGCACAACTCAACGGCCGCCCACCCTCAACGAAACAATTGTTCCGCAAGAATCCAATGGGTGCGATCATCCCGGTACTAATGCACCGGATCCCATCAGAAATGCGCAATTAAGCGTGCTTGTGCGAGAGTAGTACTAGGATGGGTGACCCCCTGGGAAGTCCTCGTGTTGCACCCCTTTTTCGTTATTTTTTTCTTTCTTAAAAGCACCTGTCTTTCTCGTTTCATTTGCTGCGGCCGTCGGATGGGAACTGACCGGGGCGAGGAAAAAGCTTTCAAATCAGGCCTTCCGCCCTTGTTCACTCGAAATTACCGAAATCCCTCCACGGACGCCTCCTGGCACTGAAAACCACATTAGAGGCCCCTTTTTACTGCAACACACGGACGAAACCCAATGCTCACACGGGGCGATGAAGGCGGTCGAGCTACCGTCCGTAACGCACTCTTAGCTCGCCGCTTCCGAGCTGCCAGTTACGAACTTGCGATCTCTTTGTAGCTGGCGTGCTGTATGCACAACTCAACGGCCGCTCACCCTCAATGAAACATTTGTTCCGCAAGAATCCAATGGGTGCGATAATCCCAGCACTAATGCACCGGATCCCATCAGAAATGCGCAATTAAGCGTGCTTGGGCGAGAGTAAGTACTAGGATGGGTGACCCCCTGGGAAGTCCTCGTGTTTGCAAGCCCCTTTTTCATATTTTTTTTTTCTTGTTAAAAGCCCGTCCTTTCTCTTTCATTTGCGGGGCCGTCGGATGGGAACTGACCGGACGATGACAAAGCTTTCAAAATCAGCCTTCCGGCCTTGTCACATCAAAAATTATACCAGAAATTCCTCCACGGACATGCCTCCTGGCATTGAAAAACCACATTTAGAGGCCCCTTTTCACATAACACTCGGACGCAACCAATGCTCGCACGGGGCGATGAGGGTGGTCCGAGCTACCGGTCCGTAACGCACTCTTACCTCGCCGCTTCCGAGCTGCGCCAGTTACGAACTTGCGATTCTCTTGGAGCTGGCATGCTGTATGCACAACTCAACGGCCGCTCACCCTCAATGACACATTTGTTCCGCAAGAATCCAATGGGTGCGATCATCCCAGCACTAATGCACCGGATCCCATCAGAAATAAGCAATTAAGCGTGCTGGGGCGAGAGCAGTACTAGGATGGGTGACCTCCTGGGAAGTCCTCGTGTTGCGCCCCTTTTTCGTTATTTTTTCCTTTCTTAAAAGCACCGGCCTTTCTCGTTTCATTTGCTGCGGCCGTCGGATGGGAACTGACCGGGACGAGGAAAAAGCTTTCAAATCAGGCCTTCCGCCCTTGTTGACTCGAAATTACCGAAATTCCTCCACGGACGCCTCCTGGCACTGAAAACCACATTAGAGGCCCCTTTTTACTGCAACACACGGACGAAACCCAGTGCTCGCACGGGGCGATGACGGCGGTCGAGGTACCGTCCGTAACGCACTCTTTAGATTTGGCGCGATCTATGAACGACTCGGCAGCCACGTACCCTCTATAAAAGACTTATTCTGCCAGATTTCGATGGGTGCGATCATACCAGCACTAATGCACCGGATCCCATCAGAGCACCGCAGTTAAGCGTGCTTGGGCGAGAGTAGTGCTAGGATGGGTGACCTCCTGGGAAGTCCTCGTGTTGCACCCCTTTTTCGTTGTTTTTTTCTTTCTTAGAAGCGCCGATCTTTCTCGTTTCATTTGCTGCGGCCAGCGGATGAGAACTGACTAGGACGTGGAAAAAGCATCCAAATTAGGCGATCCGCCTATATTCAGTCGAAATTACCGAAATTCCCCTACGGACGCCACTGGCCCTGAGAAACACATCAGAGGCCCCTTTTTGCTGCAACGCACAGGCGAAACCCCATGCATGCACGGGGCAATGAAGGTGGTCGAGCTACCGTCCGTAACGCACGCTTAGCTCGCCTCTTCCGAGTTGTCAGTTACGAACTTGCGACCTCTTTGGAGCCGGCGTGCTCTATGCGCAACTCAGCAGCCGCGTACCCTCAATGAAACATTTGTTCTGCAAGAATTCGATGGGTGCGATCATACCAGCACTAATGCACCGGATCCCATCAGAACTCTGCAGTTAAGCGTGCTTGGGCGAGAGTAGCACTGGGATGGGTGACCTCCTGGAAAGTCCTCGCGTTGCACCCCTTTTTCGTTGTTTTTTCTTTCTCAAAACCACCGATCTTTCTCGTTTCATTTGTTGCGGCCGCCGGATGAGGACTGACCAGGACGAGGAAAAAGCTTCCAAATCAGGCCTTCCGTCCTTGTTCAATCGAAATTACCGAAATTCCCTTACGAACGCCGCCTGGCACTGAAAACCACATTAGAGGCCCCTTTTTACTGCAACACTCGGACGAAACCCAATGCTCGCACGGGGCGATGAAGGCGGTCGAGCTACCGTCCGTAACGCACTCTTAGCTCGCCGCTTCCGGGCTGTCAGTTACGAACTCGCGAACTCTTTAGATTTGGCGCGATGTATGAGCGACTCAGCAGCCGCGTGCACTCTATAAAAGATTTGTTCCGCCAGATTCTAATGGGTGCGATCATCCCATCCCATCAGAACTGCGCAGTTAAGCGTGCTTGGGCGAGAGTAGTGCTAGGATGGGTGACCTCCTGGGAAGTCCTCGTGTTGCACCCCTTTTTCGTTCTTTTTTTCCTTCTTAGAAGCGCCGATCTTTCTCGTTTCACTTGCTGCGGCCAGCGGATGAGAACTGACCAGGACGTGGAAAAAGCATCCAAATCAGGCCATCCGCCTATGTTCAGTCGAAATTACCGAAATTCCCCTACGGACGCCTCGTGGCCTTGAAAAACACATCAGAGGCCCCTTTTTACTGCAACGCACGGACGAAACCCCATGCATGCACGGGCCGATGAAGGTGGTCGAGCTACCGTCCGTAACGCACGCTTAGCTCGCCTCTTCCGAGTTGTCAGTTACGAACTTGCGGCCTCTTTGGAACCGGCGTGCTTCATGCGCAACTCAGCGGCCGCGTACCCTCAATGAAACATTTGTTCCGCAAATGCTTCGGTGGTTGCGATCATACCAGCACTAATGCACCGGATCCCATCAAAACTCCGCAGCTAAGCGTGCTTGGGCGAGAGTAGTACTGGGATGAGTGACCTCCTGGGATGTCCTCGTGTTGCACCCCTTTTTTGTTGTTTTTTCTTTCTCAAAACCACCGATCTTTCTCGTTTCATTTGCTGCGGCCGCCGGATGAGGACGGACCAGGACGAGGAAAAAGCTTCCAAATCAGGCCTTCCGTCCTTGTTCAATCGAAATTATCGAAATTCCTTTACGGACGCCGCTTCCGAGCTGCAACACACGGACGAAATCCAATGCTCGCACAGGGCGATGAAGGCGGTCGAGCTACCGTCCGTAACGAACTCTTAGCTCGCCGCTTCCGAGCTGTCAGTTACGAACTTGCGAACTCTTTAGGTTTGGCGCGATGTATGAGCGACTCGGCAGCCGCGTGCACTCTATAAAAGATTTGTTCCGCCAGATTCTAATGGGTGCGATCATCGCAGCATTAATGCACAGGATCCCATCAGAACTGCGCAGTTAAGCGTGCGTGGGCGAGAGTAGTGCTAGGATGGGTGACCTCCTGGGAAGTCCTCGTGTTGCACCCCCTTTTCGTTGTTTTTTTCTTCATTAAAAGCGCCGATCTTTCTCGTTTCATCTGCTGCGGCCGTCGGATGAGAACTGACCAGGACGAGGAAAAGGCATCCAAGTCAGGCCTTCCGCCCCTGTTCACTTAAAAGTACCGAAATTCCCCTACGGACGCGTCCAGGCCCTGAAAACAACATCAGAGGTCGTTTTTTAATACAACACACGGACGAAACCCCATGCATGCACGGGGCGATGAGGGTGTTCGAGCTACCGTCCGTAACGCACTCTTAGCTCGCCGCTTCCGAGCTGCCAGTTACGAACTTGCGATCTCTTTGGAGCTGGCGTGCTGTATGCACAACACAACGGCCGCTCACCCTCAATTAAACATTTGTTCCGCAAGAATCCAATGGGTGCGATCATCCCAGCACTGATGCACCTGATCCCATTCCGTACACATGCGCATTAAGCGTGCTTGGGCGAGAGACTACAAGTAACTAGAATTGGGTGACCCCACGGGAAGTGTCCTCGTAGTTGCACCCCCTTTTTCCGTATATTTTTTTCTTCTCTGAAAAGCACCGGTCTTTCTCGTTTCATTTGCTGCGGCCGTCGATGGGAACTACCGGATGATGAAAAGCTTTCAAATCATGCCTTCCGTCCTTGTTCACTCTCGAAATTACCAAATTCCTGCCACGGACGCCCTCCTGCACTAAAACCACATCAGAGGTCGTTTTTTAACACAACACACGGACGAAACCCCATGCATGCACGGGGCGATGAGGGTGGTCGAGCTAGCGTCCGTAACGCACTCTTAGCTCGCCGCTTCCGAGATGTCAGTTACAAACTTGCGAACTCTTTAGATTTGGCGCGATCTATGAGCGACTCGGCAGCCGCGTACACTCTATAAAAGACTTGTTCCGCCTGATTCCGATGGGTGCGATCATACCAGCACTGATGCACCGGATCCCATCGGAACTCCGCAGTTAAGCATGCTTGGGCAGAGTAGTGCTAGGATGGGTGACCTCCTGGGAAGTCCTCGTGTTGCACCCCTTTTTCGTTGTTTTTTTCTTTCTTAGAAGCGCCGATCTTTCTCGTTTCATTTGCTGTGGCCAACGGATAAGAACTGACCAGGACGTGGGAAAAGCATCCAAATCAGGCCATCCGCCTATGTTCAGTCGAAATTACCGAAATTCCCCTACGGACGCCTCGTGACCCTGAAAAACACATCAGAGGCCCCTTTTTACTGCAACGCACGGACGAAACCCCATGCATGCACGGGGCGAGGAAGGTGGTCGAGCTACCGTCCGTAACGCACGCGTAGCTCGCCTCTTCCGAGTTGTCAGTTACGAATTTGCGACCTCTTTGGAGCCGGCGTTCTCTATGCGCAACTCAACGGCCGCGTACACTCAATGAAACATTTGTTCCGCAAGAATTCGATGGGTGCGATCATACCAGCCCTAATGCACCGGATCCCATCAGAACTCCGCAGTTAAGCGTGCTTGGGCGAGAGTAGTACTGTGATGGGTGACCTCCTGGGAAGTCCTCGTGTTGCACCCCTTTTTCGTTGTTTTTTCTTTCTCAAAACCACCGATCTTTCTCGTTTCATTTGCTGCGGCCGCCGAATGAGGACTGACCAGGACGAGGAAAAAGCTTCCAAATCAGGCCTTCCGTCCTTGTTCAATCGAAATTACCGAAATTCCTTTACGGACGCTGCCTGGCCCTGAAAACTGCATTAGAGGCCCCGTTTTACTGCAACACACGGACGAAACCCAATTCTCGCATAGGGCGATGAAGGCGGTGGAGCTACCGTCCGTAACGAACTCTTAGCTCGCGGCTTCCGAGCAATCAGTTACGAACTTGCGAACTCTTTAGATTTGGCGCGATGTATGAGCGACTCGGCAGCCGCGTGCACTCTATAAAAGATTTGTTCCGTCGGATTCTAATGGGTGCGATCATCCCAGCATTAATGCGCGATCTTTCTCGTTGCATCTGCTGCGGCCGTCGGATGAGAACTGACCAGGACGAGGAAAAAGCATCCAAGTCAGGCCTTCCGCCCATGTTCACTTGAAATTACCGAAATTCCCCTACGGACGCGTCCAGGCCCTGAAACCCACATCAGAGGTCGTTTTTTAATACAACCCACGGACGAAACCCCATGCATGCACGGGGCGATGAGGGTGGTCGAGCTACCGTCCGTAACGCACTCTTAGCTCGCCGCTTCCGAGCTGCCAGTTACGAACATGCGATCTCTTTGGAGCTGGCGTGCTGTATGCACAACTCAACGGCCGCTCACCCTCAATGAAACATTTGCTCCGCAAGAATCCAATGGGTGCGATCATACCAGCACTAATGCACCGGATCCCATCAGAACTCCGCAGTTAAGCGTGCTTGGGCGAGAGTAGTACTAGGATGGGTGATCTCCTGGGAAGTCCTCGTGTTGCACCCCCTTTTCGTTGTTTTTTTCTTCCTTAAAAGCGCCGATCTTTCTCGTTTCATCTGCTGCGGCCGTCGGATGAGAACTGAACAGGACGAGGAAAAATCATCCAAGTCAGGCCTTCCGCCCATGTTCACTTGAAATTACCGAAATTTCCCTACGGACGCGTCCAGGCCCTGAAAACCACATCAGAGGTCGTTTTTTAATGCAACACACGGACGAAACCCCATGCATGGGCGATGAAGGCGGTCGAGCTACCGTCCGTAACGAACTCTTAGCTGGCCGCTTCCGAGCTGTCAGTTACGAACTTGCGAACTCTTTAGATTTGGCGCGATGTATGGGCGACTCGGCAGCCGCGTACACTTTATAAAAGATTTGTTCCGCCAGATTCTAATGGGTGCGATCATCCCAGCATTAATGCACCGGATTCCATCAGAACTGCGCAGTTAAGCGTGCTTGGGCGAGAGTAGTACTAGGATGGGTGACCTCCTGGGAAGTCCTCGTGTTGCACCCCCTTTTCGTTGTTTTTTTCTTCCTTACAAGCGCCGATCTTTCTCGTTTCATCTGCTGCCTGGCTCGATTAGTGCGTATGAGTACTGACTCAGGACGAGGAAAAAGCATCCAAGTCAGGCCTTCCGCCCATGTTCACTTGAAATTACCGAAATCCCCCTACGGACGCGTCCAGGCCCTGAAAACCACATCAGAGGTCGTTTTTTAATACAACACACGGACGAAACCCCATGCATGCACGGGTCGATGAGGGTGGTCGAGCTACCGTCCGTAACGCACTCTTAGCTCGCCGCTTCCGAGCTGCCAGTTACGAACTCGCGATCTCTTTGGAGCTGGCGTGCTGTTTGCACAACTCAACGGCCGCTCCCCCTCAATGAAACATTTGTTCCGCAAGAATCCAATGGGTGCGATCATCCCAGCACTAAATTGCAGCACCGGATCCATAAGAAAATGCCACACTGAGCGTGCTTGGGCGAGAGTAGTACTAGGATGGGCGACCCCCCTGGGAAGTCCTCGTGTTGCACCCCTTTTTCGTTATTTTTTTCTTTCTTAAAAGCAGCGGTCTTTCTCGTTTCATTTGCTGCGGCCGTCGGATGGGAACTGACCGGGATGAGGAAAAAGCTTTCAAATCAGGCCTTCCGCCCTTGTTCACTGATGTCTGCATTACCGAAATATCCTCCAACGACGCCTCCTGTCACTGAACCCACATTAGAGCCCCTTTTACTGCAAACAACTGACAAACCCGAATGCTCGCAAACTGGGCGTGAAGGCGGTCGGCCGCTAACCGTCCCGTACGGTCACTCTTAGCTCACGCTTCCCTCCGAGCTGTCAGTTTACGAACTTGCGAACGTTCTTTAGATTTGGCGCGATCTATGAGCGACTCGGGCTGCCGCGTACACTCTATAAAAGACTGTTTCCGCCAGGATTCCGATGGGTGCGATCATACCAGCACTTGATGCCCGCATCCCATCAGAAATCCCGCAGCCGCCTCGTGGCCCTGAAAACACATCAGAGGCCCCTTTTTACTGCAACGCACGGACGAAACCCCATGCATGCACGGGGCGATGAAGGGGGTCGAGCTACTGTCCGTAACGCACGCTTAGCTCGCCTCTTCCGGGTTGTCAGTTACGAACTTGCGACCTCTTTTAGCCAAACCGGTCGTGCTCTATGGCGCAAACTCAAGCGGCCACGCGACACTCAATGAAACATTTGTTTCCCAAGAAGCCAAATGGGTGCGAGCATTCCCAGCACTAATGCAACCGGATCCCATCAGAAATGCGCAATTAAGCTTGCTTGGTCGAGATTAGTACTAGGAATGGTGACCCCCTGGTGAAGTCCTCCGTGTTGGCAGACCCCTTTTTTTCGTTATTTTTTTCTTTCTTACAAAAGCACTAGGGTCTTTCTCGTTTCAAGTTGCTGCGCCGTGTCGTAATTGGAACTGACCGGGACGAGGAAAAAGCTTTCAAATCAGGCCTTCCGCCCTTGTTCACTCGAAATGACCGAAATTCCCCCACGGACGCCTCCTGGAACTGAAAACCACATTAGAGGCCCTTTTTTACTGCAACACACGGACGAAACCCAATGCTCGCACGGGGCGATGAAGGCGGTCGAGCTACCGTCCGTAACGCACTGTTAGCTCGCTGCTTCCGAGCTGTCAGTCACGAACTTGCGAACTCTTTAGATTTGGCGCGAACTATGAGCGACTCGGCAGCCGCGTACACTCTATAAAAGACTTGTTCCGCCATATTCCGATGGGTGCGATCATACCAGCACTGATGCACCGGATCCCATCAGTACTGGGATGGGTGACCTCCTGGGAAGTCCTCGTGTTGCACCCCTTTTTCGTTGTTTTTTCATTCTCAAAACCACCGATCTTTCTCGTTTCATTTGCTGCGGCCGCCGGATGAGGACTGACCAGGACGAGGAAAAAGCTTCCAAATCAGGCCTTCCGTCCTTGTTCAATCGAAATTACCGAAATTCCTTTACGGATGCTGCCTGGCACAGAAAACCACATTAGGGGCCCCTTTTTACTGCAACACACGGACGAAACCCCATGCATGCACGGGGCGATGAGGGTGGTCGACCTACCGGCCGTAACGCACTCTTAGTTCGCCGCTTCCGAGCTGCCAGTTACGAACTTGCGATCTCTTTGGAGCTGGCGTGCTGTATGCACAACTCAACAGCCGCTCACCCTCAATGAAACATTTGTTCCGCAAGAATCCAATGGGTGCGATCATCCCAGCACTAATGCACCGGATCCCATCAAAAATGCGCAATTAAGCGTGCTTGGGCGAGAGTAGTACTAGGATGGGTGACCCCCTGGGAAGTCCTCGTGTTGCACCCCTTTTTCGTTATTTTTTCTTTCTGAAAAGCACCGGTCTTTCTCGTTTCATTTGCTGCGGCCGTCGGATGGGAACTGACCGGGACGAGGAAAAAGCTTTCAAATCAGGCCTTCCGCCCTTGTTAACTCGAAATTACTGAAATTCCTCCACGGACGCCTCCTGGCACTGAAAAACACATTAGAGGCCCCTTTTTATTGCAACACACGGACGAAACCCAATGCTCGCACGGGGCGATGAAGGCGGTCGAGCTACCGTCCCTAACGCACTCTTAGCTCGCCGCTTCCGAGGTGTCAGTTCCGAACTTGCGAACTCTTTAGATTTGGCGCGATCTATGAGCGACTCGGCAGCCGCGTACACTCTATAAAAGACTTGTTCCGCCAGATTCCGTTGGGTGCGATCATATCGACACTGATGCACCGGATCCCATCAGCACTCCGCAGTTAAGCGTGCTTGGGCGAGAGTAGTGCTAGGATGGGTGACCTCCTGGGAAGTCCTCGTGTTGCACCCCCTTTTCGTTGTTTTTTTTCCTTAAAAGCGCCGATCTTTCTCGTTTCATCTGCTGCGGCCGTCGGATGAGAACTGACCAGGACGAGGAAAAAGCATCCAAATCAGGCCATCCGCCTATGTTCAGTCGAAATTACCGAAATTTCCCTACGGACTCCTCGTGGCCCTGAAAAACACATCAGAGGCCCCTTTTTACTGCAACGCACGGACGAAACCCCATGCATGCACGGGGCGATGAAGGTAGTCGAGCTACCGTCCGTAACGCACGCGTAGCTCGCCTCTTCCGAGTTGTCAGTTACGAATTTGCGACCTCTTTGGAGCCGGCGTTCTCTATGCGCAACTCAGCGCCCGCGTACACTCAATGAAACATTTGTTCCGCAAGAATTCGATGGGTGCGATCATACCAGCACTAATGCACCGGATCCCATCAGAACTTCGCAGTTAAGCGTGCTTGGGCGAGACTAGTACTGGGATGGGTGACCTCCTGGGAGGTCCTCGTGTTGCACCCATTTTTCGTTGTTTTTTCTTTCTCAAAACCAACGATCTTTCTCGTTTCATTTGCTGCGCCGACGGATGAGGACTGACCAGGACGAGGAAAAAGCTTCCAAATCAGGCCTTCCGTCCTTGTTCAATCGAAATTACCGAAATTCCTTTACGGACGCGCCTGGCACTGAAAACCACATTAGAGGCCCCTTTTTACTGCAACACACGGACGAAACCCAATGCTCGCGCGGGGCGATGAAGGCGGTCGAGCTACCATCCGTACGAACTCTTCGCTCGCCGCTTCCGAGCTGTCAGTTACGAACTTGCGTACTCTTTAGATTTGGCGCGATGTATGAGCGACTCGGCAGCCGCGTGCACTCTATAAAAGATTTGTTCCGCCAGATCCTAATGGGTGCGATCATCCCTGCATTAATGCACCGGATCCCATCAGAACTGCGCAGTTAAGCGTGCTTGGGCGAGAGTAGTACTAGGACGGGTGACCTCCTGGGAAGTCCTCGTGTTGCACACCCTTTTCGTTGTTTTTTTCTTCCTTAAAAGCGCCGATCTTTCTCGTTTCATCTGCTGCGGCCGTCGGATGAGAACTGACCAGGACGAGGAAAAACCATCCAAGTCAGGCCTTCCGCCCATGTTCACTTGAAATTACCGTAATTCCCCTACGGACGCGTCCAGGCCCTGAAAACCACACCAGAGGTCGTTTTTTAATACAACACACGGACGAAACCCCATGCATGCACGGGTCGATGAGGGTGGTCGAGCTACCGTCCGTAACGCACTCTTAGCTCGCCGCTTCCGAGCTGCCAGTTACGAACTTGCTATCTCTTTGGAGCTGGCGTGCTGTATGCACAACTCAACGGCCGCTCACCCTCAATGAAACATTTGTTCCGCAAGAATCCAATGGGTGCGATCATCCCAGCACTAAT
>JAKOGI010004558.1:0-7500 GCA_029747015.1 Carnegiea gigantea
TATATATTTATATATATATATACGCACACATGTATACACACACACACACACACACACATATATATATATGTATATATACGTGGTGAGACAAAAGCAAAGCATAGTTCGAGTTACACTCCTTTAGTCCACTCGTTCGGGTGAGAATCGATAGCTGTTGGAATAGTAGTAGCGGTGTGACTTTCTTCTTTCAAATATTGCTTGAATTCGAATGGATCAAGGTGTTGAGTGCATTGATACAGAGAAGTTGGAATTTAGAATATAGTCAGTGTGCCACGA
This sequence comes from Carnegiea gigantea, assembly GCA_029747015.1. Taxonomy (NCBI): domain Eukaryota; kingdom Viridiplantae; phylum Streptophyta; class Magnoliopsida; order Caryophyllales; family Cactaceae; genus Carnegiea; species Carnegiea gigantea. The sequence continues at coordinate 277 of JAKOGI010004558.1, forward strand.
GTGACTCCTTGCGCACCATCGATCAGGCCTATTTTCACCATTAAAGAGATTAGGTTCTCGCAAGCGAGTTCAGGTAACCCTAACCTAGAATGAAGACTCTGAGCAACCATTCGAAAGTATACGATAGCACTCACGATGGATGCCCTTGGTTTACTATTGACGATTTTATTAGAAGAACTTCGGCAAGTTTGAAAACATGATTTGTTTTTCTTGCCCTTTCCACTCTTTGCTTTACCCGCTCCCTAAGTGATCCTTTCCTTTTAGTCGGAGTGGCTTCTCGCTCTTTCTTATGCCGGAGCTGAATGCAGGCTTTCTTTTTGCATTTTTTTTGTCCTCCTATTGAATTGACTGTTACGGCTAGATTGACCCGGCCTGAAAGCACATTAGACTTATGGTTGACGGCCATGCCATTCAAAATGGCTCTAATAGAATCTGTAGAAGAGGAAGGGCTCTCGGTGCATTCATTCTTTCTTTTCTATGAAGAATCTCATTGTACCAGCGCTTCGCTAACGTTCAGCTAAGTCTTTTACCTTCCCACTAAGATATTATGTCAAGTGAGGGCTTCCCATCCTTTAGAAAAAGTCAGACCCCTATAGAAGGTATTTCGAATTCAAATATAATAGGAGTTCCTGTAGCTAAAAGGAGTGTTTCATTGAAGCTTTGTCTTTTGTTCCGAAAGTCTTTCTTTCTTGTGATTTCAATTTATTTGATTATGCCCTTTCCGATTCCAATTTCAAGGTAAAGCAGCGGGTCTTCTATCCCCAACTCTAAGTCCAATCAAGGGCCAAAAGAAGATTATTAATTCAAGTTTAGGATAGTCCCTTCTAACTCTATTTCGATTGAAAAGATCAGTTCTCCCTTCCTGTCAGGCAGACTTCTCTAATAGATGAAAGCATGGCATTCTTTTCATAATCCCTTATTGCAGCGTATGAAATAAGACTAAAATCTTTCAAGGGATTGAAAGTCGAAACTTCTTGGATATCTTAAAGGGTAAAGCTCACCTCTCTCTCCTTCTCCTACCCCTGCCTTTATCGGCCTTTGACCTCGCACCATTAGATTGAATAGGTATGCGTTCAGTTCATGGGAGTACCAATAGGCAGCCCCCAAAGTCCCTAGACAATGAATTCGCTTAGGATGCTTTTCTTGAATATCCCATGACTTCAAAACCTTAGGGGCTTGCGACCTTGGAAAGGATTATTGTCTTATTTTAGACACGGAAGATGGAGAAAGAAAAGATGTAGTCAAGGGCACCCTTTTCCTAGCTTCGGATGCAGCATTAGCCATAAAGGGCCTTGAAAGGCCTTGACATCATCCTCAAAGGATAGAGGTCAGTTGCACAACTTCATCAGACCTTTTGCCCTCTTAAGTGCTTTCCTATAGAATCATGCTCTTGAAGACGCTGATCGGACTTCATACTCCTTTAGCTCCCTTCTTTCCTCGTCAACCTCTATATGGTGCCCCACCTAATAGAAGACTGGTTGTGGAGAAAGCCAAGCTCTAAGAAATACTGGCACTTTACTTTTCTATATTCAATCTCAAAAGACGTCTGTGCCAAAGTATAGACATGTGCTTTTAGCATCATCACCCAAAGAGATAGATTTAAGGAATGCCAAGCATCATCGGACACTTCAGATGGCGTCAAGCCCTCGCTGAAGTGACCAGCCCTTTTTTCCAATAGAATCAGACCGACCCATAAAAGAAAGAAAAGAAAGACAGCCAATCGATAGACGAACCTATAGGCCTTTAGAGGTGACCTCCCTAAGGATGTGCTGAAAGGAAGACGCAAGCGTCAGACCAAGGAAGAAAAGACCGGACCGAGACCTTCACCCTTTCAGAGAAGAGTCGGAATTGCTAGTTTTCTAAATATGCCTCAGCTTTACACTTTGCTTCATCAAAGCTTTTTCCCTCGCTTGTGTACCTCCCCAATTCATTAGCCTAGGCTTCTACAGCCAAATCATCAGGGTGGAAACTCCAAAGCTATAGGGCATTTGGACCAAGCTATAATTGGGAAATCATGGGCTACTTGCCTATAGAGATTTTGCCACTATAGCTAAGGATGCGTCTTTCTTGAAAGAGTTTGCCGCGTTCCCATATTATCATCTTTTTTCATCGCCTTCGAGGCCATATTCCCTATCTTGAAATCGAATAAAGGATAAAGAGGAAGCGGTATTTCCATATATGAATTATTACCCTAGCCATGATAACCGCAGAAGGTATTCCGTTCTTTGATTTCAGATGCGGCGGTGTACATGTGTCTCCTATAGTGATTAGGCTGTATAGGGAACTCTTTCTAATGAATGAATCCAAAGCGGAGGAAAGATCTCAATTCTATTCTTCAGCTTGTTCTTGTTACGCCGGTAACAAATATTATTATTAAATTCGCTTTCTGTAGCTTCTCTTGCTTTGCTTTTATATGCATGGCTTCATCGCGGAATCAAACTGAACCTAAAGGCAAACGCCGCAAAGGATGCTTAGGCCCTTGCTTTTTGACTCGCTATAGGCATTGAATTTCTTTTCATTCATACCCTTCGTTTGTCCTTTTTGCACTTATCTGCATTTCTCTTCGGGTTCCCGCGCTCTTACTCGAATACAACTCCTATAGCTTCCGTCGGAATCAGCAATTAGATTCAATCCAGCTCCCTATCCAATGAATGTATGTTTTCCCTAATAGTCTCCTTGCCACCCAACCCACTAGTTCGACTTAAAGCTCTGCTCTATGCCAATATCAATAATACCCTTCAAAGGAGACTTTTCAACTTACAATGAAGGGAAGAGATAGATTCAGGTAAGGCAGGCCACACTAGCCTTAGAATTAGAACACTATCCGCTGAAGCGAGTGGAATAAACGAAATGAGTGTAACGAAATGAGTGAAATGAAATGAAAAGAATAGCATGGAAGATCAACATCCAATACCCAGTTTCTTGTTGGTTTAGGAGGCGAAACAGAATGTCCTCCTTAAATATGGAATCCATTTCTTCCACCATGCACCTTTTGAGGGTTGCTCCGCTGCAGGATTGGCTGCAGGTTGTCGTCCTACTGGATCCTGCATGTGCAAGCTGGAATCCAGTTCCAAACCAACAAAAAAAACAAGAACAAAAATAGGAACCTCCCAACCAAGAAGCCGACTGACGAGAATGCAGAACGACCTGACCAGTAGCATTGATTTTAGTTTTCCAAAACTTTGACTCAAATCAATGTCGAATACAAGACAGAACAAATAGCCTATAGTGAATACGGAAACAACAACGATAGGAATTCGCACTATAATCGTTCGCAACAGAGTTGAACCGAAAATTTGTTGTGGGTTGAATGGGAGGAACATGTTTTTTGTTGTTTTTCTGTTCTTTTTGGTATAAGAAAGACATTAATAATGACCAGACTCGCAATTTCCGTGAGAGATTCGATCTCGGTTGTTTTCAACTTGATCTCCTTCTCAATCGGTATGGCTTTTGGAGGAAAGTGGATCCAGATTGGTTTCCCAACCTAACGGATCGTAACCTTAGGGGGAGAGCTGAACCATGGTTAGTCACCCCCGCCAATGGATCTGGAGGAGAGGAATGTAGTGAAACGAAAAGCTCTATATCGACATATCGACTAATCATCTCTATTCTTCTCTTCCGCGAGTGAGTAGGGGGTTACATTGAACACTTACCTAATAAAAAAGAGTTGACAAGAAAACTTTGTTCGAATTGCACGTGTTAAGCATATTGCTTTTGCAACTCTCTTCAACAGCAATGAGGGACCGTAGGTGATCTAAGGTTGAGCATCTCCCCGGCCCCCTTTCCGTGCACTATTGGAGAGCTCTTTTGGCCTGAATCGAAAAATAAAACTGTTGAGATTAGCCTACTGCTCTTCTTACTAAGGTTTTTCTCTTCCTCTATCGCTATAAATTCATTCCTTGAGTTAACATAGATAGGATTTTGTTTTATTTCACTTATATCTCATTATATATAATATAATTAAGTTATTAAGCCAAAGGCAACTGATTCAACACCAGCTATCACATCACAGCTACCTCCTCTAACTAATCCACTTCTACATGATACCCTATTCTGCTTCTATACTATTTCACTATTATAAACGATAATATCTCTTTATTCTTGAAGAGATTTCTATTCTTTTGAACCCCCAAAAATGCCTGAGCTGCCTTTAGAGAAGATTTCACTAGAACTAGAAAGTCAGAAGTCGATGGTTAAGGTTCCTGTCCCACTTCCCTGCTCGAAGAGAAGCTTATAGACTCACTCCAAGTCTATAGAGCTATTTGTTTAGATTAAAAAACTAAGTTCAATTCCTTCACTCGAATGACGATACGTAATGCAATGAGTTTTATGTATAGTCAATATTCAGTTCGTTCAACTCATTGGCTAGCTTTAGTAGCTTGTGTACTAGCCTCTTCTATACCAGCTGATTCAATAGCAACTGTTAGCCCTTTATCTTTTATTACTTGAAAGTGTCACAGACAATTTCTATCTATCAATTTCCCATGTGATAGTGAAAGACAATGTTGTCCCTAGAACGGAAAAATCGAATTTGACTCTCCTATTTGACTTACTATGGGCATCACATGATTACCAAAGTATATGGAGATCTCAGTCAGCTCCCCCACCAATGCGCAGTGATGCTCATGTTCCAACTGAACTGGGTACAGTTAAGTGCAACCCATTGGACGCATGAGCCAATGTTCTACACACAAAAGAAGACTGCACCCCCAAAAATGATGAGATGAGAAGCTATGACTAAAGAAAGTCGTGCAAAAGTGTTTCAGTTTTTGGTCCTAATTTCGATCCTTTTTTCTTTTTCATTTCTATTAATTGGTATGGATTTTCATTTCTTTCTTGTCAAACTCAAATCCATGCTTCTCACAAAATCTCTCCACTTTCTTTTTAGTAGACTCGGGTGGTGTAGTGGAGGGCTCGTTATAGTAATATTTTTAACTATTTTGGATCCCGAGCTTGCTAAGATGATGGCTCCTTTGGGGGGGGACTACGGGAGCTTTCGGACCATCAACCTCAGTGGACAGCGTGCCCCAAGATGATATATGGGCAGCCCTCGACCAAAGGCCGTAGGCGCGAGCACCGGCGGAAGGGATGAGCATAAACCAAGGACCGAACAGGAATGAGGAATCCACTTCAGCTCCAAGGGCACAATCCCTTTTTGTTTGAACGGCCTCATGCTGATGATTAACCTTTCGAGCCAAACGCCCCCAGTGTTGACTACTTAAAAAAAAGGATTTGTTCAGTTGTTCGTAACTGCCAATGAATAAGACCAACAAAGAACTTTTTACAAGTGGTTTTCAAGACTCTGCATATCTAAGATGCTGAAGCAGAAAAGCGACTAAAAATAGCGGAGGTGCTCTTTGAGATTGAGAGTTCCACCGATTAGAGAATAATCCAAGAGTAAACAACAATAATCGACGAAATGCCACCTACCACTTAATGGTAACTATCAGTGATTGGGAAAGGGAAAATTCATCCCAAAGTCGACAAACGGCGTATCATGATACTTTCTCTTTTGTCGAGCCCCTATCTGTCCACCTCAGGATCCATAGCGGAACGATAATATCAATTACAGTATCGCAGCTAGTCCTTCATCCACCCTCATAAAGACGACCATTCCAGGATCATCCCAGGCTAAGTAAATAACTCATCTGGGCATAGGGTTATATCGCTTTGTTTCATCTGAAGAAAGAGGAAACTCACAATATAACCACGAAGGTAAGGATTTCAGGGACGACCCCAACCAAGCCATAACTCAAATGGCAAGGTGGTGAAGGTGTGGTACGTATGCTATTCGAGAGAAAACTGACTTCATTCACTAGTGAGAAGGCTACTTAAGCTTTTGCTGACGAAGTGAAGTACTCCCGACTGAAAGTGCTTAGTATGTCTAAGTCAATCCCCTAATTCCATCACCCTACTATCTGTAAAGCAGACTAAGAAGGGAGGGATGAAAGGCTTTCGCCTCAAAAGGCAATGGAGAGCTTAACTCTACCTAAGCTACTTTTCTTTTTGGGAAATATTATGTTTTATCAACCATTGATGAAAGTCCGGGAAGCAGCTAATCAACATCTTCTTCTTCCCTTCATCGACCCTTCTTCTTCTCTTTCCAAAGCTGACGAACTTTAGTAGTCCTACTATGAACTGAAAGCCTTACTCGCTGCGTATAAATTGTAGTTAGAAAGGGCTCTACTCGCACTTGGCCTTCCCCTAAAGAGAAGATATCCCATAACTTTTTCTAGCCTCTGCTACACCCTTTAGTATGAAGTCCGCTGCCATCTAATCGAAAGAAGAAATGTATGGAAACGAAAGGAATATAGAGGAAAGGGAGTGAGCTCTCCATGGAAGGATAAGACATAAGGACTTCACCTCTCACTGGCTGTGAAGCCCACAGGATTTCTTAACCTAGTTTGCAGGAACTTGATGTTAAGTAAACTCCAAAGAGAACTTTCAAATGTTATTGCCTTAGCTTATCAATTTCAATTCAACTCTATGGTTAGCAACTGCCATTGTCAGATCTTGACGTTGGTCTAACTGGCTTGAAGCTGAGCTTCTTCTGTAACTGGCTGATCGGAAGGATTTTTGTTTCACTTATAGACTGACCGCATTAATCTGTAGGTTCGGGCGTCAATCAGTCTATTGCTACTTACAGTGATAAAGCAAGGCCCTTTGAACTTCACTATCTGGCATCACAGCCTATTCCGACAATGTGCCAAGCAAAAGGCCTTCACCGTTAAGCCGACAACAGAAGAAAAGGAGCAAAGCCATAAGCCAAGCTAGCATGCTAAACAGAAAGTGGTAGAGTGATCACAGGTTATTCACCAAGACGTGTGAATAGCGCCTATTCGATAGCATCTTGCACCTTGATTCCGATAACAAAGGGCTAAAAGAGCTGATTCAATCAGGTTATCAGCTTTGGCTATTCTCACTGCTAGTAATCCAGTCAGTTAGGTTGTCTATGCCTATTCCTATTAGATTCAACAGTTTGACTAAGAGTTCATAGTATTTATCTGAGAATTAAAATCAAATAAAGCGAAAAGGAGAACGAAAGAAATCGGGAAAACTGCATGCAATTGGCAGCCAAAAGAGAGAAGGAAATCGCAGCACACTCTATATCTTACCTCGGGGCCCAGAGTCAATTCCCTCACCTTAATCTTGAATAGAACTAAGCCCCTACTACATAGATTCATTTTATTGACAAAGATTCTAGACACCATGAATGCGCCGCTT
>JAKOGI010004558.1:12500-24284 GCA_029747015.1 Carnegiea gigantea
GCTTGAGTTCAGAAAAGCCTGTTTGCTGGATTGTCCGTGAAACACCTAGCCTGTTTGCCAGGTTGTTCTTGTATTGTTTGAGTTCAGGAACTGATCTTAACACACAATCAACTCATCGAGGTGGTGTTCTTGACTTGAGCGTGAGTCATCAAGGTATGAGACCTGTTCTTAAGACTTGTTCTTAACATTCAGCAAACAAGTTAAGACGCATATTGAAAATAACAGTGTATGCCTGTTTGGAGAACTTTGTTTAAAGCAACATTACTTAAGAGCATTTTACACTTGGGTTTGTTGTCATCAAAACTAAATATACTAATTCAACAATTTCCCCCTTTTTGATGATGACAAACCAAGTGTCCATATTAAAAAAAATTAAATGCTGATAGGGATCCACGTAGGTACAAGGAGTTAGAGGTCAACCCACCCTATCGAGTCAAGGTCAGGCTCATTCGTCATACTTTGTCAATAGGTTACACTATTCTTCCCCCTTTTGGCATCATTAAAAAGCAAGAACAACAGGATGGTTGCAAGAAAAGCATATAAAGCATTGCAAATAGATATTTCATTGCAAAGAAAAGTAGTACAATGCCAAAACAACAAAAGTAAGAGAGGAGGAGGAGGAGACTAGAGACCACCCTAGACAATCGGGGAGCAGGGGGTGGTTTCGTTTGCAGAGGAGGAATGCTGGGGGCAAGGGTGGAGAGAAGGGCAAGCAAATCTTCATGGCGTTTGACGGAGAGGGCTTGTTCCTCAGCAAGAGCAGCCTTGACGGCGGAAAGCTCATCCTTGAGGCGAGCATTGTCCTCAAGAACAGCCTCAACCGTGATGGGAGGTTGCCCAGAAACAGGTGGTCGAGGTGGTCGACGACCCTGTTTGGAGACTGACCCTTCGCCAACCTCATAGCCACACCCTAGCAGGGTGTCAATCCTAATCTCATCAATGATTTGGGCCGCCACTCTCCGTGTGAGCGCTATCCCAAAGTGCTCAAACATCCTTGTCAGCAGAAACCCATAGCCAAGATCATGGGCTCGGGTGGTGTTCGCAATTCACCCTATGTGGCGAATCATGATTGCAGGGAGGTTTATTGGTTCCTCCCGATCCAGTAGGTCCACCAGACATTGATCGAGGGCATCTGCTGAGTTTCGCCCTTGACCTCGCGGAATTATGTTCTTGATGGTGAACATAAACAGTAGTTGGTGCAGGGAGGTCATTTCACCCTTCTTAACCGAGAGGGGTGTTCTCAGGCCCTGTTTCTGACTGAGGCGTTGGGACACCTCTAGGAGCCTGGCTGTTGCCAGGGCAGTCTTGTCTTCCCTCACATACACAGCAAAGCCTTGTGAGGGCACCCCCAATATTTTCCCAAGTGTGGGCGCATCAACCTTAATGCCTTGCCCATTCACAAAACTTGTCACCACCCCTTTGGTGACACTGCAGTTGGCGTAAAACTCAGCCAACTCAGGCACAGAACACCCCAACTGGGTGTTTGCAAACAAGTCGAGCCAGCCTTGGACTCGCAACTTGTTCAGGAACACCCCCAGACCCTGTTCCTCGAAAAAACGTACATTTACTACCTTCCCCCTGACGACATTGCGCTTAAGCAATTGCGCATGCTTGTCAGACATAGGAGAGGGAGTGGACTTCTTTGGGCATTTGGGAGGAGGAACAGAGGTGGTAGCGTCTGGTAGGGGAGCTGTTCTGGGCTTTCTTTTGAGGGGTGAGTTTGCAGGAGAGGGCTTCACAGCAGGTTTAGAGGTTGATTTTTGAGGGGCTTGATCTTCAGAGGACTCGGAGAACACCGGTGTCCCCTGTTTGAAAGAGGTGTTCTCAGAGTCAGAACTCGAGAACCCCTCGGTAGAAGAAGAGGAAATCTCCTCGATGATTGGAGCAGAGGGTTTGGAGATACGGGGAGCGGATTGAAAAGCTATTCTTGCAGATTTGCGAGAAGGCTTGGAGGATTTTGGAGAAGAGGGAGTTTGAGAGGGCTGAGACCTTGGTTGTGGCCTTGTTCTTGGCGTTCTGCTGCGCCTGGCCACTATTTTCACCCTTTTCCTTTTCTCGCCGGTTTGAGCAACCGGAGTAGTGAGTTCAGCCTCAAGGAGAGAATCCTTTTCCTGACTCTCCTCTGATGTCTCATTCGAATTCCCTCGTAAATCGACATTCAGATCCTCCACGCACACGGCGTCAAAAGAGTCTTTCCCTGTTTCTGGCACTATTTCAGGAAACAGCCCAAAAGAACAGGGTTCGAAATTATCACTAAACCCTTCAGGGGTTTCCAAGATTTTGTCTTGAGGCCCCGATGGTGCACCCTCCGACTCTACTTTAATGGGACATGCAACTGACCACACAAGAAACACCAATTCCCTTCCACAATTGAAGGGAATATCGTCCATCCCTATCCCGACTGACTTTAGGAACAAGCTTTTCAGAAATCTGAAAGGCTTGTACAGGATTGGGCGAGGGGGAGCAGGGATTGAGGACGCAAGAACCAGGGCTTTTGAGTGAGAGGTGTTGTTGGAAGCCATTGTTGCTAGAGGAGAGAGATTAGGGTTTGCTTTTGAGCGAGCGAGATGAAGTCAGGTGAAAAGACGAACTGAGAACAGGGCATTTAAAGAGAGAGAGAGCACCCAAAATCTTTTAAAGATCTCTAGGTTTGCAACGGATGAGAACATTAAAGGCGTGTGCCTTGGTAAGGAGGGAGGTTTAAAGAAAACACATTCCCATATGCATCGAACAACCAAGGGACGTACCTGTTCTTTCCGTTCAATCAAGATACCTGCCTGTTCTTCGCCGTTTGATCTTGATTTGACTCATTGGTACTAGGGGTGGCAGAGCTGCTCCAGTGATCCTTAGTACATCCCCTTATGCTGCACTCTTTGTATAAATTAAAAAAAACGCACGCAATTCGAGTGTATGCACTCATTGTACATAAATCACATCAGTTGCTAATAAGATTTGCAAACAAGGGGAGAGAACAAGGTGTAGAGGTCGTTTTTACCAAACCTAGTTCATGTCTTGGAAACAAGTATCTCAGGGTGTTCTTACCAACCATAGTTCCAGTCTATTTCTCTCAAATTGATCTCTAGCTAGTGCCTTAGTGAATATATCAGCAATTTGATTTTTCGTTGTGCAAAAATTCATAGAAATTAAACCCTTTTCAACATTATCTCTCAAGAAATGATGTCGAATGTCAATATGCTTTGTTCTTTTATGTTGACATGGATTTTTGGCAATGTTAATTGCACTTGTGTTATCACAAAAAATAGGAATGCATCCAGTGTCAACACAAAAGTCCTTAAGCTGTTGTCTTATCCACAACAGTTGAGCACAACATGAAGCTGCTGCAACATATTCAGCTTCTGCTGTGGACATGGCAACTGAATGTTGCTTCTTGGTAGCCCAAGATACCAAACAAGGTCCAAGAAAGTGAGCCATACCTGAGGTACTCTTTCTATCAACTAGGAATCCAGCATAGTCAGCGTCAGCATATCCAACAAGATCAAAATTGCAACCTCTAGGATACCATAAAGCTAAATTGGGTGTATGTTTCAAATATCTTAGTATCCGTTTAACAGCCTTAAGATGAGTTTCCTTAGGATTAGACTGAAAACGGGCACATAAACCAACACTAAAAACAATATCTAGTCTACTAGCGGTTAGGTATAGGAGTGACCCAATCATGCCCCTATAGAGTTTCTCCTCAACTAAGGGACTCCCATCATCCATAACCAACTTGGTTGAAGGAGAAATAGGAGTGTCTATGGATTTGGCCGACTCCATCCCAAAACGCTTAAGTAGCTCCTTGATATACTTTTGTTGATGGATCATGGTGCCGTTTGGAGTTTGCTTGATTTGTAAGCCTAAGAAAAAGTTAAGCTCACCCATCATGCTCATCTCAAACTCACTCCTCATCATATTTGAAAATTCATTGCATAAATCATGATGAGTTGCACCAAATATAATGTCATCAACATATATTTGGACAATCAATAAATGTTCCCCCTTAGATTTTAGAAACAAGGTATTGTCTACCTTGCCTCTTCTAAAATTATTTTCAAGTAAAAAACTTGACAAACGTTCATACCAAGCTTTAGGAGCTTGTTTTAAACCATAAAGAGCTTTGTCAAGTTTGAAAATATGGTTAGGAAATTCACTGTTTTCAAAACCAGGGGGTTGCTTGACATACACCTCTTCTTTAAGGTATCCATTTAGGAATGCACTTTTCACGTCCATTTGATATAGCTTGATTTCCATATGAGCTGCAAACGCTATTAGGATTCGAATAGCCTCAATTCTAGCAACTGGTGCAAAGGTTTCTTCATAATCGATCCCTTCTTCTTGGTTATACCCTTAAACAACCAGCCGTGCCTTGTTCCTAGTGACTGTTCCTGACTCATCCAACTTGTTTCGGAACACCCACTTGGTTCCAATGATTGTTCTCTCTACAGGTTTAGGTACCAGGTGCCATACTCTGTTTCTTTCAAATTGATGGAGCTCTTCTTGCATTGCCGTGACCCAATCTGAATCTGCAAGAGCTTCATTCACATTCTTTGGCTCAATGTTAGAGAGAAAAGCATAGAAAGCACAAAAATTCTTAAGCTTAGACCTAGTTTGCACTCCACTGTTAATATCAGACAGAATTTGATCAAGGGGGTGTGAACTATGGTGCTTCCATGGTCGTGGAGTAAGTGGATCCACAGACACATGCTCTACTCTAGCCGGAATATTTGGAGAATCAGGCTCATGAACACCTCCTGAGCCTGTTTCTGCACCTGTTTGTAAGCCTGTTCCTGAAGAACATGGTCCCGAACAGGGTTCAACGGTGTTTCCCCCTGTTTGGTGTTCACCTTGCCTGCCGTTTTGAGGAACAACTTCTGGGCCTGTTGTCTCCATGGTGTTCTTACCTTGTCTCTCATGGGGCAACACTTCTTTTCGGATAAGACCTAATTCAAACTCTTCTTCCTGTGCACCATTCTTATTCAAAGTGTTAGATTCATCAAAAAGCACATGCACACTTTCCTCAACGCACAAGGTTTTTTTGTTAAAGACTTTGTATGCCTTGCTGTGAGAGGAATAACCGAGAAATATTGCCTCATCACTCCTGGGATCAAACTTTCCTAAAGCATCCTTCCCATTATTATGCACAAAACACCTACAACCGAATGTTCTTAAATGCATAATGTTGGGCTTTCTGCCTTTGAAGAGTTCGTAGGGAGTTTTGTTCAAAATAGGTCTAATCATACATCTATTCATAATGTAACATGATGTGTTCAAAGCTTCTGCCCAAAAGTTCCTAGGAAGACCACTAGCAATAAGCATTGTCCTAGTCATGTCTTCTAGGGTGCGGTTTTTGCGCTCAACCACCCCATTCTGTTGGGGTGTTCTTGGGGCCGAGAAGTTATGATCAACACCATGCGTATTACAAAATTCTGTAAAACTTGCATTTTCAAATTCAGTACCATGATCAGACCTCAAGCTAACCAATGAGTGTCCTACTCTCTTTTCAACCTTTTTGAGAAGGGCAATAATATTCTCAAAAGTTTCATCCTTGGAGGCCAAGAACAGGGTCCAAGTAAATCGAGAGTAATCATCCACTATGACAAGCACATACCTCTTCCCACCTCTACTTGTTATCCTCATAGGACCACATAGATCAATGTGTAATAATTCAAGAGGTCGGGTAGTGCTAACACACCTTTTTGATTTAAAAGACAATCTGACTTGTTTTCCTTTTGCACAAGCTTCACATACCCTGTCATCATTAAACTTGATGGAAGGTAGTCCAACAACCAAGTCTTTGGAAATAAGTTTGTTTAAAAGAGTAAGGCTCGCATGACCTAGTCTCTTGTGCCAGAGCATTATATCATCATTCACAGCACTCAAACAAGTCAGGTTGTTTTGGAGAAGTGTGGAAATACAAACTTTGTAAACATTTTTGTGACGCTTCCCCTTTAACACAACGTCTCCTGTGTTGGCATTGACAACCAAGCAATGTGTTCGTGAGAACACCACTAGATTGTTCTTGTCACACAGTTGGGACACACTTAGTAAATTATACTTTAAACCATCAACTAAGTGCACATTATCAATTGAGTGGGAGAGAGTTTTACCAATGCTACCTATACCGACAATTGTCCCAGACTTGCCGTTTCCAAAAGCCACGCTCCCACCGGTTGAAGCTGTAAGTGAGAGAAAGTTTGATTTTTCTCCGGTCATATGCCGCGAACACCCACTATCAACATACCACAGCTGCCTGTTTTCAAGGTTATTTTCTAAGCTATTTGCCAGGGTGTTTCTTACCCTGTTTGCTGGGTTATTTGTGGGGTTGTTCTCTCTCACTTCAGCCTGCAAAACAAATCAAGGGTTAGTTTTGGGAACCCAGATCCACTTGGGTCCCATTCTTTTAGACAAATAAAGCTCATCTTTCCTAATCCAGATTTGTTTCACATACCTTTCATTCTTTTCAATGGCATACCTTCTTGAAGGACATGAATATTGATAGTGACCAGTTTTACCACAATGAAAGCAAACAATGTTTTCAGGTAATCCCACATACTTTCTATGGATTGGGTAAACGGTTCGTTTAGGCTTATATCCAAGTCCCTTTTTGTTTCGACTGTGGTGAGTGTTTAACCAATCAAGGGCTTGTGAGGACTTGTTCCACAACCTGTTTGTGGCAAGGTCGTGTTCTGTGCGTTTTGCTTTAGCCGACAGGTTCTTGTTTTCAGCAAGCAAAACTTCGACCTTTTCTTTAAGCTCAAGGGTTTCCTTTTCAGCCTTGGCTTGATTGGTGGTATGTTTTACTTCGTTCAAGATCAAGGTCTCCCTAAGGTCATTTATGGTTTGATGTGAAGCTAGAATTTCTCTTTCAGCCTCAAGTTTCTCATTCTTAAGGATCTCATTTTCTAGTTCTAGGTCTCGGACATCTCGTTTCAATTCAAGCACAAGTATCCATCAAGGTATACAAAAGTTTTTCGAGAGTTGCTTTATTGAGACCACGTACCTTGTTCTTGAGATCAGTCAAGCTGTTTGTGGATTCATCATCTGAGTCTGAGTCACTTTGTGCCATGAGAGCTACAGCATCTCCTTCACTTTTAGATTCACCTTCATCCTCAGAAGAGTCTCCCCAGGCAGCAAGCATAGCCTTCGAGAATCTTTTGCCTGAGGTGTTTACAGGTTGTTTTCGAACTTGTTTTCTGGGTTGTTCGAACTCCTGCTCTTCTCGAAGAAGGGCAGTTTTTCACAAGGTGATCTGGTTTGCCACATTTAAAACACCCTGTGAACTGTTCTCGGGGGGTGTTTCTGGATTTACTGAAGTCCTTTCTTCTACTGTTTTCTTTGACCTTTTTGAAGAATTTCTTGAACTTTCGTGTCATTAAGGCCATCTCTTCATCCTCAAGGTCAGAGTCATCATCCTCTTGTGCTTTCAAGGCAAGCCCACGATCCTTCTTCTGCTCCTCTTTTTGTTGTGAGTTCTTTCTGAGTTCATAGGTTTGAAGATTGCCAATCAACTCGTCGAGGGTGATCTTTTTCATGTCTTTAGCTTCTTGGATGGCTGTCACCTTCTCTTCCCAAGACCGAGGCAAAATCCTTAGAATCTTCCTCACCAGCTCTTCTGTGGTGAAGGATTTTCCTAGGGATTTTAGCTCGTTTGTTATGTGGGTGAAGCGTGTGTACATATCCATCACATTCTCACGATCACCCATATCAAACAACTCATATTGCCTCATGAGTAGCTCAATACGTGATTGTTTGACTTGACTTGTTCCTTCATGAGCTACTTGGAGGGCATTCCATATCTCCTGGGCTGACTCACACTCCGAGATACGTGTATATTCATCTGGACCTAGGCCAAAATATAATAGCTTCTTGGCCTTGGCATTCTTTTCCATTTTCTTATAGTCTTCAGCATCAAACTCTATGGGTTCCTTGGGAACCTTCTTACCATCTTCAAGCACCTTGGTGGGAACAAGGGGCCCGTTCTTGATGAGCATCCATAACTCATAATCTTCTGCCTGAATATAGTTCTCCATCCTATTCTTCCACCAACTATAATGTTGGCCGTTGAAATAGGGTGGCCGAGTAATGGATTGCCCTTCAAGGATTCCTTGTGGTGTACTCATCTTCAGAATCTCTCAAGGTGTTAGCCCTTTTGTGAGAGAACCTGCTCTGATACCACTTGTTGAATTTAGGAGTACTTACCCACAAGAGGGGGTAAATTGTGGTGTTCGATTTTTGCGTACTTACTGACAAACACCCTCCTGATTGCAGAGGTTGTTTTTGAATTACAAACAACCTTCTGACTTGTTTGCACTAGATGTTTTCAATTTGCTCAAAGGCGAAAATCAACAAGATAAATGCGGAAATAAAGCACACACAATTTTTCCGTGGAAAACACCTCTAGCCCAACTGAGGTGTGAAAAACCACAACCTACCTCGTGTAGGATTTAACCACTTTCACTAACGGGCTTCACACGTTACAAATGTAACACACCTTGTTACAACTTGCAACCACGTAACCTTCTTTTCTAAGAAAGGTTACACCACGTCCAAATCTCACCAGATTGGACACGTCCAAAGTCCACACGACTGAGGACCACTCACTCACTTTTCTGATCCAAGATCAGGGTTACAAAACACCTTACGGGGGTGCTTCTGATTTAAGCAGATGTAAGGTACAATGAGGTCCTAGTATGCCAATATCTTGAAAGCTCAGCTTAAATACAACTTGTCTCGGTTTTTCTTTTCTCAAGAGTAGCTCGAAAAATTCTTCTCACTAGAAAAACCACTTTTGCACTTCTCCCTTTTTGCGTATGTTGTGTATGTTTCTCGTTTTTTTTTTTCTTGTGAATGGGAGTGAAATGTTGAGTTTTTAAACAAAAAATCCAACGGTCAAAAACAAGGAGAAGTGATAAAATCAGCTATGTTTAGCAAAGAGAGATTTTTGCTTAGCACAGAGAATTCCAACGGCTAAAAGATCCAATGAGGATAGAGTTTCCCAATATTGTAGGGATTTGATTTTGGAGGATAAAAGACTATCTTTTCCCCTTAAAAATAGCCGTGAAATACCTGGAAAAGAATCTCAGCTTGAATTTTGAATTAATCACTTTCCAAAGGATAAGAGAGAAATATTTTCGGTTTTGGTAAATATTTTCCAAAATCAGTTTTGCAAATCTCCCAAGTGATTTTCATATCAAAAGATTTCCTACAGCTTAAATTGCTGTCTTGGAATTTTATCAAAATATATTAGAGCTTTTGGCCAACCAAAATAAGTTTTCCAAAGTGACCGGGTTTGGTCGTTGCAGTTCAGAAACACCCTAGGTACCCTGTTTACAGGGTTGTTCAAACTTGGTGTTCTGAAGCAAATAGCGCAACCAATGCAAGAGTGGTTAGTTAGACTTTTCAAGATTGGCATATTAACAAGAGTTTAAAAAAAATAAAACCTAAATTACCAAGACATCTTGTTGTAGATCCAGTCATCTTGTTCAAGACGAATACGCTGCCCCAACCACCTAGACCAACCTGTTTGCTAGGTTGTTCTTGTATCGCTTGAGTTCAGAAGGGCCTGTTTGCTGGATTGTCCTTGAAACACCTAGCCTGTTTGCCAGGTTGTTCTTGTATTGCTTGAGTTCAGGAACTGATCTTAACACACAATCAACTCATCGAGGTGGTGTTCTTGACTTGGGCGTGAGTCATCAAGGTATGAGACCTGTTCTTAAGACTTGTTCTTAACATTCAGCAAACAAGTTAAGACGCATAGTGAAAATAACAGTGTATGCCTGTTTGGAGAACTTTGTTTGGAGCAACATTACTTAAGAGCATTTTACACTTGGGTTTGTTGTCATCAAAACTGAATATACTAATTCAACAAGAGTTGTGTTTGGTGATCACATGATCTTTTTGTGGTGATCACCATAAATATGTTAGTTTTGCATGATAAATTTTCTCAGGGATAGTTTGATGATCTTTATTTTCTTGTATGAGTGGTTTATCATTATTAAGAATCATAGCATATACTTCTATGAATGACATCAATTGGTGATCAAGAGTTCCAATTTTGGTCATTGTCACACCTCTATTTGGTGATAATTATAATCATGTTTAGTGATCACTATATCTATTTATGGTGTTCAGCATAAATATATTGGTTCGCTATCACATGTAATCTTTGCACCCGCGTTTGACTTGTCCTTCGCTTTGTATCCCTTTTTACTGCTTGAGACAACTAAAGTCTAAGCTGCTGACAGCAGAAGTTATTTTAATAAAGTAAGCTGAGTACTCTTAACTATAAACGCAAGCAAATGCACCAGGAAATAACATCAATTATTCGCCACTTCCTTTCCTTAGTTTGAGTTCTAGCCCTAGGATCCTCTTGAGAATCGACAAGCCTTGTTGAAGTTTGACTGCTCCTTATACTAATCATTTCTTAAAAACAAAACAAAAGAAAATGAAATAAAGAAAAAAAAAATCAAGAAATCACTGCCCTGTAACAATCAATCACCAATCAATTATCTATAGATCACTTATAGCATATTTATTGATCACCAACAATAGAAGTAGGAAGTTCTAAAAGCAGCTCCAAATAATTAAACACTTATTCAAGAGATCACTAAGAACATATCTATGAAACAATTACTTAAGAGATCACTAATCATATGACAAATGATCACTAATCAGACAACTATTGATCACTAATTACACGTCTATTGATCACCAACATCAAAAGCAATAAATTCCAATAGCAATTGTAAAATAGTCAATATTTTCCTGAGACATTTACATATCTATTGATCCCTAATAATACATTTGTTGATCACCAACAACACAAAAGTTAAACAGTACAAGGAATTGCCAAAAAAATTGAATATGTATTTAACGGATCACTAATCTTATCCCTAGCGATCACTAATAACAAAAATATTGATTACTAATAAAATGTCTATTGATCACAAACAATGCAAATGAAATAAATTTCAAGCAAAAATAACATGCAATTCAGAGCTCACTAGCCTTAATTTTAAACAAATGCAACTAGTCTAACTTAAAAACAATTAGAGAACAAGAATACAAAACTACATAGAAGATCACGAATATTACTCCTATTGATCACTATTTACATATATGCTGATCACTAATTACCAAAACAATTATAGCAAAATGCTAAAATAGCAAATTGACATTCAATAACGTAAATTAAGCGGTACAATCAAAGACATTTAAATAAGCAAAGCAAGAAATTTCATATAACAGTCCAAAATTAACTAGACAAATATTCACTAGATAACAGCAAAAGATGCAACAAACTTAGCTAGAAAGCCTAGATCTTACTGAAGACGTCGACCAACACTTGAAAATCAAACCAAAAATAGTCAAACAAGTCCAAAATCAATTAGATAAACCCCAACGATTGCCAAAAATGAGAACCACTCACAACAAATTACCAAAAACAAGCCACGAACACTAATCCTCAGCACGAAATTCACTAAACAGAGCAAAAACTACACCATCCGAGCAAATTTTTACAAAATCCTTGTTAAATCTTCAAAAATCTGAGAGTGACAAAACAAAGTCGAAGAAACAGAGCAAAAATTCGAGAAAGTGAGAAAGTGAACAATGAAATCAAGGTCACGTGACCTTCATTAAATCGTATCGGATCATTCAGATCCAATGGCTGCAATTGCATCATCCTACTCATCCTATAGAGAAACTCATCCCACTAGAATAGCTCCCAGACACACACACGCACACACATACACACACACACACACACACACACACACACACACA
>JAKOGI010004559.1:0-24249 GCA_029747015.1 Carnegiea gigantea
TATATATATATATATATATATATAATATATATTTATATTATTATATATATATATATATATTGTGGTGTGTGTTGTGTGTAAATATATATATATTATAATATTATATATAATATATATATATATATGTATGTATATATATGTATATGTATATGTATATATGTATGCATGTATATATGTATCTGTATGTATATACATATATATGCATATGTATATGTATATATATATATATATGTGTATATATGTATATTTATATATATATATTCATTTGTATATACATATACACACTCACACACACACGCGCGCGCACACACATATGTATATATATGTCCATGTATGTATATCTATGTATATGTGTGTATGTTTGTGTGTGTGAGTGCACGCAGGCCTGTTTACGCACTCACACACACACACACACACACACACACACACACACACATATATATATATATGCACGCGTGTGTGTGCACATATATGTATATATTTATATAGATATATATATATATATAAAATATTTTGTATGTATATATATATATATATGTGTGTGTGTGTGTGTGTGTGTGTGTGTGTTTGTGTGTGTCTGTTTGTGTGTGTGTGTATGTACGTGCGCGCGCACGCGTGTGTGTGTGTGTGTGTGCATCATTATCCGTGTGGAGGTTGTATCCTCAAATTCTCATTATTTCATTATGACTGATGACGTGTGTTATTTCATTTAGGCTGTAAGAAGCATTAGACAAGGGAATCCCTTGTCTCTCTACCTGTTTATTATGTGTGTGCTGGCCTTAACTCGGGCCCTTCGAAAGGTCCCTTGGTGAAAGAAATATGGGATTAGAATTATGCCCTTCCTCATAGTCTTCTTTTCTATCAGGCTAACCTTGAATCTTGTGCAGAGCTTAGTTTTATCCTAAATGGCTTATGTCATTATTTTGGTCAACTGATTAACATCCAAAAATTATCACTATCATTCTCTAGTAATGTTACAGCAGACGACAAATAATGCAATCTCATTGACATTCAATGTCGCAGACTAATAGAATCTTGGTAAGCACCTTAGACACCTCGTGTTTAAGGGTAGGGCATTTATAGAAACTTTTGGAATTGGTGATCAATATAACTAAAAAATTATAAGCCTGGAAAAAAATTATATTTCCAAAACAGCAAGAGTGGCACTAATCCACACTAATGTTGAATCTATGCCAGCATGTGCGATGCAATGTTTTCAACAACCCAAAGATACTAATCATGAAATCAATAAGATTTGCAAGGATTTCTTCTATGATAATAAAGGTCTATCTATAGTATCTTGGAAGAAGGTATGCCAACCAAAGAAGGTTGGGGGGCTTGGATTAAGGAAGATGGAAGCAGTAAATAGTATTTTTCTTAGCAAGTTAACCTGGGAACTGCTCCATGGTCTAAGCCTCTTGGTGAACAAATGCAAGCAAAATACCCAATGATGATGATTTTTTTCTATAGGACTTTAGAATTGGATTCTTGGGAATGAAAGTGCATACTCAAGAATCAACACCGATTTTGGAAAAGAGTTCGATGGAAAGAGGGTAATGGAATAAGTATCAATTTTAGGCTAGATTATTGGTGTGCTAATGATAGCTTAGCAAATTTGTTTAATTTTACAAATAACTCCCTTATTGATGTCTCTCTAAACCTATCACATTTCATCACTGGGATCAAAGAATGTTATGTTGCCAGACTCCAACCACTAGTGGACCTAGTCAAACTATAGTTAATTCTCACAACATCTCTCCCTTTTAATCCAATCCTCAACCAAGTGTGTTGGGAACTATCAGGCAATGGTGAGTTCTCTAAAAAATCAAGGACCTGAGCGGTAAATGGATTGGATTTTTAAAATCCATTAGTACGGGAATGTAATTGGATTTGGAGATTTGATATCATACCAAAGTTAAAAATTTCTACAGCAACTTTGTCATGCATTGCTTGCTACTAAAGAAACCTATTTAAATTTGTCATTTTTGACAATCTAAGATTGAGGATGCAGGTCATCATTTTTTGCATTATCATACTAATAGGAGTGTCAAAGACTTATAGTTTCCCATAACTCGATAGATTCTAGCTTCCTATCTAGCCGTCAGAACAATATTGTACAGATGTTATCTGGCTTTAAATTGCTACCCATGCAGTTAAACTAGATAGTACTTTAGAGTATATGAAAAACAATAAATAATATGGTGTCTTGCAATTAAACACTTAATCCAGGAGGCACATTAATAAGAGCAAAAAAAATAGCATCAAATAACTATTAGGCATTAGCTCACACACCTATTACAACCACCAACCCCAAAGCATTTAGCCATCAACCGTAAGAAATGCATGGTGTAGCACGGAGACGACCATAAATGGGTTTCATCAAAATCAGCTTTGATGTCCAAAACTTCACAAGAAGAAGCAGCAGGTTTCATTATTGTAATTGGGAAGGAAGATTTACTCAAGAAACTTCATTCTACTTAGGATCAACGTCAAATTTGGCAGCAGAAGCAACAACTATGAAAAACGGCATCAAAGCAGCAATGTAAGAATGTTTTAGGGATCTCTATATCGAGGGAGACAATCAAATTCTTATCCAAGTAGTTCAAGGTCATATTCAAGGGTTATAGAAGATCGAATTTTTGATATAACAAATTCACTCTTACATTTAACTTTGTAACATTATTTTAATTACTCATTACCGACTAGCTAGCAAAGCACAGTCTGTCATTACATTCCATATTAGTGTGGGAAGAGGTCCCGCACAGGGATTTCCGTATATCCTCTATGAGGATAATTTACGTAAAACCCTTAAGAAAATAATTTGTAAATTTATATACATATACAAATACACACACACGCACGTACGTATAGGACACGCGCACGCGCGCGTACACACACATATATACATAAACATATATAGAAATATACACGTACACACATATATATGTATATATGTATGTGTGTGTGTGCGCACACGCGCACACATGTGTGTGTGTGTGTGTGTGTGTGCGCGTGTGTTTGTGTGTTATTTTCTATATGGAGGTTTTATACACAGTTTCTTATAATGTAATTACAAATTATAATATATGTGGTTTCTTTTTGCCTACTAGTGGCATTAAACAAGGGACTCCCTTGTCTCTACATATTATTTATTATATGTTTGCAGGTTTTAACTAGGGCCCTTTGAAAGGTGCTTTGGCCAAGAAAATGTGGAATTGGAATTAAGCCCTCCCCTAGAGCTTCCAAGATTCCATGTTCTTTTTTTGTAGGGGATAGTGTTCTTTCTTGTCGAGCTAAGGTTGAGTCTTATCAAGAACTGAGTTCGACCATAAATAGCTCCTGTCAAAGTTCTAGTCAACTCTTTAAGTTCCTAAAACTAGGGGTGTTCATTAGTCCAAACCCGAACCGAACTGAACCGAATCGGATTGGACCGAAGACTGAATAAAGAAAATGAGCAGACTGAGGACCGAACCGAGCAATAGTTGGTCTGGACCAAGACTGGACTGGAAAAGCCCAAACCGGACCAGATCGAACTGACGTTCACCAATGAAAAGCTAACTTTCCGTAGCCAATAATTTCCATCTGCATTAATCAAAATTAGAAAAGTAACACATATACTTGAAACACAAATTGCAAAGTGTAGAACAGGGGATGATACCAAAGAAAAGAGTGATAAAGTAATTACATATGTAATTCCACAAGAATCTACAACATAAAATAGAGATGTAATTCCACAGGTTACAAAACTGCTTCCAGACAGCTATAAATTCTAAATTTTAATTTTGTTAGTAACTCATGTGTCATTGCTGAAAACTATTCAGAAAAGCCTTTCAAAAATTGAAAAAAAAAGGGAATACAGAGAGATAGGGGAATGCTCACAGAAGAAAGGATGCTGAATTGCCCAACCCATGGTTTCAAGGCAAACAAATCAGACTCCTTCAAATTAATGGAACAACTGTAAATTTCAACAATTGGCCATTGTCATAATCCTCAGCGTCATCATCGCATCATCATCATTATTCTCATGCCCTCTTTTAATAATTTTAGGATCAGCTTCTTGCTTGCCAAGGCAGGGAAACTTTTATGAATACGAAGCACTGAAAGCAAACTTAGACTCAACGAAGGAGTGAGGGATTTTTCTACTTGAAGAGACCTAAAGACCAGATTAATACTTTAGATCAGAAACACATAGGGTAGAATTGTGAGCAAAGAAAAAGGGGCTTCTGTGCACCAGTATCAGATGAAAGGGAGAGTGTGAAAGTGAGTGATGAGAAGAACAAAATATTAAAGATTCAGAGGTGGTGGGGGAGGGGATTCGGGAATGGCTGTGAGAAACATAAACTGCACTTGACAGCTTGAGCTTTGAAGAAAACCCTAACTTTGGAATTTTTTTTAAATTAATAGGTCAATCCCATTCCGGTCCACCGGTCCACTCGGTCCAGACCGGGACTGGACCGAAGACTGAACAGACCTAAATCACAGACTGAAGACGAGACCAAATTCAATCGCTCTGGTCCAAGCCGGTCTTCGGTCCGATCCGGTTTTAGAGTGAATAATGAATAGGCCTACCCAAAACAGTTGCTAACACTCTCTAGTAATGTTACAGCATATGACGAACAATATGTTTCATCCATATTCAATGTCACACACCAAGATAATCTTGATAAGTACCTTGGATGCCCAGTGTTTAAGGGTAGGTGAAGAACAGAAACTTCTTGGAATTGGTGATAGAACAAGTAAAGAATACAAACTTGAAAAACAAAGGATATTTCTAAAGCATGATAAACGGCACTAATCCAAGCCAAATATTGAATCTATGTCAGCACATAAATGCAATGTTTTTAGCTAACTAAAGAAACTAATTGTGAACTTGATCAGATTTGCAGAGATTTTTTTGGGGAATAAATTTAGTGACAATGAAGGCCTAGCTATGGTATCTTGGGACAAGGTATAATAACCCAAGAAGGCTGGGGCCTTGATTAAGAAAGATGAAAGCAGTAAATAGTGCTTTTCTTAGTAAATTGACCTTGAAACTATTCAATGGTCTGAGCCTCTGGTAGGAACAAATGCAAACAAAATGACCCAGTTGATCAAAATTTTTTCTGTAGGATCATAAAAGTCAGATTATAGGGATTAGAAGTGCATACTTAGGAATCAACAAGGATTTCGGTAAGGAGTTCGATGGAAAGTGGGTAATGGAATAAGTATCAATTTCAGGCCAGATAATTGGTGGGCTAATGATAGCACTATAAATTTGCTTAATTTTGCAAATCACTAACTTAGTGATACCCCTCAAAAGGTATCACATTTCATCACATAGAGCAAAGAATGTGATGTTATCAGACTCTAAATACTAGTGGACCTAATCCCACTATAGTTAATTCCCACAATAGCAATCCCTTTTAATACAATCTCTAGCTCGGTGAGTCAGGGACTATCAGGCAAGGGTGAGTTCTCTACAAAGTCAGCCAGTTGGGCAGCACATTGATTGGATTTTTGAAATCCATAAGTGTGGGAATATAAAGACTTCATATTATAGCGCACCAACTCTTAATCACAACATTAGTCAATAATCTTTAGTGCTCAAAACAGTGAAATTGTTAGAGTTAAGACGCTACCACCATCTTAGGAATGACAATGATTAGTTAACTCACTTAAGTGAACATGACAACAGAGTGTAGCTTATGTACAATCTGAATGGCGCATATTTTATTCATACTCAACTCAAATGCCAATCTAGCAACCCATAAAGCATACAATCTGATAGCCTAAGCCTTTATAAAATGTCACTATGAGCTTTTCAGGTAGGGGATTCCACAATTTATTTAAAACATAAAACACAAAATATTCGGTAAGCTAAAGCTCAATACATTTGCTCCTATACTGTAAAGATAGAAAGTTATTTTTTAGCAATTCATCTTTTAGTAAGGGCTCATATTTCAATTCATTTTAGTTCAAAATGAGGGGGAGAGAGAATTATATTAAAATTGTCAACAATTATGATCTAAAAGTGGAATCCAAATTTATAAGCTTTTATGTACAATGCAATAATTGAATAGGTGCATACTCTCTTGTCAGTCGAGAAGCCTGACTTGAAGCCGCGCATGTGAATTGATAGGCCTCAGCCCTAATAATTGAGAACGGGTCATTATATGACAAAACAATGCTTGAAAATGATTCATTAAATATTTGTATATTATGGGATTTTGGTATATGTAAAGACATGTGAATTTTTGAATGGTACATGAAGTAAACGTACCTAGATTTCCAAAAACACTTTCCCCTTTATAAAAGTAAGTTCATCTTTTGCTTGATAATGATGAAATTGGCCTCATTTCTGCACTAAATAGGCATTCTATTATTAGTAAAGTATAAATAGCTTTTGTTATTACAATTTTGTAAATAATTCATAATTTTACTTGGTATTTTCTTAATCAATAGCACCCCCATTATTATTTGATCACACTATGCTTTAGTTCCTGTTCAGTCTTCTGAATTAGTAATTATCAATCCTTCCTTAATTATTGTTGTTGTTGTTGTCGTTGTTGTTGTTATTATTATTAATGTTAACATTATTACCATTGTTATTTGTCATTGTTGTTATCACTAATTTAACTTCCATCCTTTAGTAACAGGAATTAATTAACAAAGGGTTAGCTTAACCTGACCCATTCTTGGAATTTAGTTTTAATCCAAATGTGATAGCTACCATTTTAGAGGCAAGTGAAGAAGACATTAACTAATTTTTTTTCTTAAGAAAACATAAATAATCTTTAATTAACATTTGCTATTTGAATACGAAGGAATGGGTTATGTTTAACTCTTTTAAGCATGACAACCTCTAATCATGCTTTCTGGATATTAAAAACATATGATCTTGTTGTTAACGTTAATCACCACCTTCTTCTCCACTACTTTTGCTAAGTTGTTAAGAACTCAATTCTAATATATTTTTCGATTACTGACCCACTCAATTATGCACTCAAATTAAAATTTGCTTGCAATCATACAATCAAACTACAATTTACTTAAACATTCACTCTTATAACAAATGTGCCTATTTCACAGTGCCCCAAAACACCCCTTCTATCCATCTTCAACCTCAACCCTTCTTCTTCCCCCTTCAACTCTTTAATGGCAAGAATCCTAACAAACACATACCGACCTTCAATTTCTCATAAACACAACCAACATCCCTTAAAATCCAACTTGATCAATTTATGAGCTCACTGTTACAAACATTCTCAAAACTTATTCTTCCATGAATGACCACAAACTCCCTACCATATCCAACCAAAAGGCTATCTTAGTAACAACGTATTCATACTAATTAACCTTCATCCATGCTAGAAAAACATATTTACTAACTAAATTGAAAAATAAAATGGCAAAATCAAATGAGGAAAACTTAGTGCTCACCTTCAAAAAACACAAAAGGAACAAAGATAGCAAGGAGTGGGAGGAGATGGTGGCAGGGCCATTAGTGACAATGCAGTGGACCAGCAATGACACAAGCAGTTGATGGCTGCCAACACGGTGGTGGAGAGTCGTGGAGGGCATGGCTGGCACTAAAGAAATACATGAGGGGTTGTGTTGGGGAAGCAGAGGGATGGGGCTAGGCATAGCTGGGAAATACAAGGTGGATTTACTAAAGCAAATTTTGATATAACCTTACCATTTAGACTACATTTTTTGGTTTTTTTAGCCTCTTTTTGGTTCCTTTTTTAGGTATGAAGACTTCCATGCCTGTTTTGCTGATTTACTTGGACTATCTTGAATAACTTCATAGGTTATTTATGAGAAAATTATAAATTTCACCCACATTAATTAATATGTACTTTTGTATTTATTCCTTTCATTCACATTGTTGTTCTATTAACATAGCATGGGGTAAACAAATCATATACAAAAAAAAAATCTCCCATCAAAATTATGACCCTTAATTATTTTATAGATATCCTAATTTTCATTTACTTATAAGGTTTGAATAATTTTATACGGAGCATGTTAAACTTTATTTCAGGACGACTTAGTTATCTTAACCTACAATCGTATAAATATTTCAAATGCTAAATTGAAATGCTACACTCAACTTTGTTAAATTGAAATTAACTAAAGTAATTAACATTAATTAAACCTCCAGCTACCCCAACAACTGTGATAGAGAAGGAAATTGGGACAAATCCTGAAACCTCAAACTGTTCTGGGCAATCTGGCAATAGATTAGTACAACAAAATTTACGAAGCGCTCTTAATAGCCAAATCTCTGCATCCCTGTACTCAGCAATGCTGGTGAATCAAGGTAACCTACAATCCTCTGTCTGGACAAAGTTTGATATTTCCAAACTGAAGAATGCTGGTCGGCGCCTTAATTTCATACAACCATAGTTGGAAAATGAAATGAAGTATACGAAAATTGAATTGGAGGATATCAAACCTGAGATTGAGTACTAGGAGTCTGCAGTTGGGTGCTATGTTCTAGGAGCATCTCCCTCTTATGGGGTACTGATAGGTTTTATTAGACGTATTTGGGCTGAGTATAACATAGAAAAGATTGTGACCCTACAAAATAAGATAGTATTGGTGAAATTCGATTAAATTGAGACAAGAGATGTTATGATGCAACGATGATCCTATCCTTTTGATAAGAAACCATTTATCGTAAAACCATGGCATGAGGGGATTCAAAAGGAGAAGATAGAACAAGTCCCTGTATGGGTCCAATTCCTTGAACTGGACTTAAAATACTGGAGTCTTACAACCCTAAGCAAGCTTGCAAGCATACTGGCTATACCAATTATACCTGATAAGAATACTGTGGAGAAGAATATGGTGCATTATGCTAGAGGATTAATTGAGATGCCTATTATAGAGAAGCTACCCAAGCACATCCACTTTGAGGATGAGACAGGTATAATTCAACAGTAGGAGATCTTGTTTGAATGGCACCCTATACAATGCACCAAATGTTAAAATTATGGTCATGAGACTAACAGATGCAAAAAACAGAATGGAACAATGATATGGAGACCAAAACAAACTTAGAAGGAACAAGAACTGAAGAGTCAACCCCAAACCAGTGACTAGATACAGGTGGGCAACAGAGCCAACACCCTGGTTAGCCATGATAATACTACCATTGTAACTTCAACCAACAATAGTTTCAATGTACTTCAAGAGCAAGTATGCAGTAGAGACCCAATCCCACAAAGCATGGGCCAACCAGAGAAGGAGGAGGGGGACCTACCTCCTCATGGATAATATATACAGCTGGAATATTAGGTCTCTAAATAGCCCCAGTAAGCAGACGGATGTGATTGGCTTCTATAGAAAAAATAAAATAGGTTTGCTGGGACTTGTGGAGACTAAGGTGAGAGAATGTAACTTCCAGGTAGTTAGACAAAAGTTCCCTGGAAAAATGCACCACGCCCAGTATAATGAGT
Organism: Carnegiea gigantea; assembly: GCA_029747015.1. Classification (NCBI taxonomy): domain Eukaryota; kingdom Viridiplantae; phylum Streptophyta; class Magnoliopsida; order Caryophyllales; family Cactaceae; genus Carnegiea; species Carnegiea gigantea. The sequence goes on from JAKOGI010004559.1 coordinate 9,444, forward strand.
ACGGGAAAGCTAGACTATGGTTGATGTAGAATCCAGTAGACTTTATAGTACATATCAAGAAATCAAATCAGCAGGCCATACTTTACAGAGTCAACCACAATTTCTCAAACAAAACATTTTGGTGTGCTCTTATTTATGAAGAGAATGAGGAGGTGAAGAGACAACACCTATGGGAGTTCCTTAGATTGATAGGGGCAAATATACACACACCTTAGATTATGGGAGACTTCAACCACCTACTCAATATTGAAGACAAAATTGGAGGGCAGCCAATCACACTAAATGATGTAGAAGATTTTCAGAGATGTACAATTGACATAGAAGTACAGGACCTTGCATCGAAGGGTTGTAGATACACATAGACAAACAAGCAAGAACATGGATCCAGAATCTTCTCAAGGATTGATAGAGTGTTGGTTAACAAGTATTGGATTGACAATTACCCAAACTTTAAAGCTCATTTCTTGGCTGAGGACACATGAGATCATTATCCGGGGTTAGTCATATTATATAAACTACAGTACCTGGGTCCTAAACCCTTTAAATACTTTGACATGTAGAGCACAGATCCAGAATTCCTGAAGGTGATTGCAACAACATGGAAATAGAGAACTCATGGAAGTACAATGCATCAAATTACACTGAAACTGCAAAAGCTATAGCAACCACTCAAGAAACTAAATAGAGAGCACTTCAGTGAGACACAAATCAAGTTTACTATAGCCAAGGAGAACCTCAGCACTGTCAGACTGCAATTGCAAAGCAACCTTTTCAACACAGCTTATATGTAGAGGAACAAAGACTGATGGCTGACTACCAGTTTTGGCATGACATACTAGAAAGTTTCTTAATATAGAAAACCAAAGAAGAATGGCTCAACTTGGGGGACACAAATGACAAATAGTTCTATGCTAAGTTGAAACAGCACCATCACCACAACAGAATATCCTCTATCTAGGAGGAAGATAGCAGTTGGACATGGGATTACAACAAAGTCATGAAGCATTTCACACATTACTATGAAGATTATTTGGGATATTACTAATAGCTGCATAGAAGATGAGATAATTGCAATGGGACCTTACCTAACTAGTTCTCAATAACTTGCACTTCTAAGACCATTCACTAAGGAAGACATTAAAGCTGCCATTTTTTCCAACCCCAATCATAAAGTCCAGGCCCAGATGGTTATTTAAGTGGTTTCTTCAAGAGTTGTTGGGGAATAATTAGGGAAGATATATGCAAAGCAATCTTAGATTATTTTGATCATGGGACATTACCCCAAGAACGGAATAGCACTAACATTGCACTTATCCCTAAAGTGCCAAATCCATCAAATGCTGTAGAATACAAGCCCATAGCATGTTGTAATACCTTGTATAAAGGTATCTCAAAGCTGTTATGCACAACACTGAAAACAATATTACCAGAGGTAGTCCATCTAAACCAATCAACCTTCATTGAGGGCAGACTAATAGGGCATAACATCATAATATGTTAGGACTTGATAAGGCTGTATCAAAGGAAAACAATCTCTCCTAGATGCTTGTTCAAGATAGACTTAAGGAAATCTTATGATTTAGTCTCATGGGACTTCATCAGCCAATTATTGAGTAAACTGCACTTCCCACCCAAATTTAGACAATGGATCCTAGTGCTGCTAACTACCTGGAATTTCAGCCTGAGTATTAATGGCCGCACATTTGGCAACTTTCATAGAAGGAAGGGCTTAAGACAAGGGGATCTTATATCACCATTGATATTTGTGCTTGTAATGGAGTACTTAACTATAGTCCTTCTATTCAAGGCTAAGCAACCCCCTTTCAGGTATCATCCTCTCTGCAAAGGCATGAAGCTGATCAATCTATGTTTTGCTGATGATCCAATGATATTTAGCAAGGGGCACGTCCATACTATCCAACTTATAATGGAAAAAATTCAGCAATTCCCCAATACTACAAGGCTATCTACCAATACACAGAAATCTTTTGTTTATATGGCAAGCATCATTGCAGCTACACAACAGTAGATCCTCCAACTTACAGGGTTTACTCTAGGAACCTTCCCTGTGAAACACCTTGGTATACCATTCTCACCAAGGAAATGGAGTACTGCAGAATGTCATGCATTGGTGGAAAAAATCACCGAAAGGATCAACACATGGACAACAAGACACCTATCTTATGCTGGGAGAGTTCAATTGATAAATTCAATCCTATTTTCACTGCACGTATTGGTCTTCCTTGTTTATATTACCCAAGAAAATCATCTAGCAAATAGAGGCAATTTATATGAATTTCCTATGGAGTTAGAGTACAAACTATCAAAAAACTCCTCAAGTTGCCTAGGACACTATATGCTAGGCAAAATTACAAGGGAGATTGGGTATAAAGAGCTACCATCTATGGAACATAATAGCAATTGGAAAGCATGTATGGTTTCTGGCAGAGGGGAAACAAAGCTTATGGGCAAAATGGATCAATGAAATCTACTTTAAAAAAAAAAAAAAAACAGTTTTAGCAAATGCAGAGGTCCCCTAACTCCTCATGGTACTGGAGAAAGATACTACAAATTCCGGATAAGATAGCTGAGGGATATAGCCAAGGCTAATGGTAAGGGACCAAAAGTAAACAATACTCTATAGCTAGTGGATACAAGTGGTTGATAGGGCCTAAATAGAAGTTTTCTATGGCCGAGATTGTTTGGAGTAGGTATAACATACCTAGACACTCCATATGTTTGTGGAAACTGAGTTTAAGGAAGCTCCCAACCTGTGACTATATAATAATGTGGAAGCAACAACTCCAAACACCAATGGGTCTGTTGTTCTATGAATAGCCTAAAACCCAATAACACCTCTTCTACCAATGTTAGTACAGTCAAAGTGTGTTACAAAATGTTCTCAGTACCATGCATCTACCAAGGCCTATCATACATATACAACATGCCAGACTGATGTGGAATAAGGCCAAAAAAGCAACCATATAGAAAATATTGAGCCTCTACATAGCAAAAGCCACTTACTGCCTGTGGTAGGAGAGAAATGTCCGTTGATTTTAACATAATGAAAGGAAAATCAACCAAGTCACAATAAGCTGCTTGCAAGCAATCGAGCGTCGTATACAATACATAGGCAAAGTTGCTAGAAAGAAAAAAACAAAACTCGAACTAGCCTCTTATGTAAAGAAGGCTGAGACAGCCTTAGTTTCATAGAACACTGTACAGCTACAAAGTTTTTAATGCAATTCAAGACACATACTTCTCAACCCAAAAAAAAAAAAAAAAAAAAACCATTGATTAGACTCAGGCTATTAAAAATATCATGCCAAAGTTAAAACTTTTTCTATGGCAACTTTGTCATGTGTCGCTTCCCACTAAAGAAATCTTATTTAAAAGGGGTATGAATATTGATCCTTTCTGTCCTTTCTGTCAATTTGAGATTGAGGATGTAGGTCATCTTTTTTGCATTGCCATATTATATAGGAGTGTTGGACACTTACAACCTCCCATAACTAGATAGATTCTACCTTCCTATCTAGCCAACGGAATAGAATATTACTGATACGACTGCAAGCACACAGTGGCGTTATAGCAAATCAAGGCCAATCCCACTGAGACTAGGTTGATCTATTAGGCTATATTACCTCAAGATATGCTAAGCGAATCCAAACTTTAGATTGATAAAAATACGAAGATAAGAAACAACTATAACTAATTCAAGGGTTTTCAATTTAGCAACTTTTAATTCACTTTAAATCAATTAAGGAGAAAACGCCTAGGAATTCATGTAGTTATGAAAGCTGATTGGATCAAAATGATGAACATGTGCTTTTTCTCTGACCGGTTAATCTCGAGGAATTGCAATCTCTAGAAAAATTTAGTCTATTCTTTCGAACTCAACCAAATTTGCCTAGACTAAGCAAAAGTCGTTCTTTCAAACTAATTTGTCTTAATCTAAGTTAATTATCTTCGATTACACTCTAGTCCTGCTAACATGCAAATCTCTCTTTTGAGACGAAGTTATGTCGGGTTTTATCAATTAGTCCAACAATCAAATGTCACTTTTTAGTTTTTCATCCGATTGTTTTAAGTGTGCAAGCAAATTTTGGCCAAAAATCTACTCACAATGTGATAATCACTCGATAGAACGAAATCAAACCATTCATGAAAATAAGCACAATTCTTTAGATTAAAACATGATCTGATAGCACTTTCATAAACTGCTAAATTCCTAGACAAAAATTAAACTACTCATGCATGATTAAATTAAACATCTAACTACTCAAAAATGATAAATCTAAAGAAAAAAGAGAAGAGAAGAGAGAAGAGTTTGCTTAGCCAAAATCGCGCTTGAACCGTCGTTGCAAGCCTGGGCTGGAATCCTTGCAAATCTTTACTTCAACTCACTCTCTCTCCTTCTAATCTAAATCCTAATCTAACTAGAATGGAATGAAAGAGAGGAAAATGGAATGAGGGAATGTGTTAAAATGAGGATGAGGGCCTTTATTTTATAGCAAAACTATTAGAAGCTGAACAGCCACGTGTATAAATGATATTAAAAATTGCTTATAAGTTGAAGGTCGCAAGAAAACAAACAGCCTTGTAGGAAATAAAGATACCACGGACCGTGGCATCCACCACGGACAAACCGTAGCATCCACTACCTCGGCATTCTTCTATTCTGTCTTCCTCCCACGGGCATAGCAACTTCGAGGTATCTGTAAAGAGTTACAATCATTCTCATTTATAGGTCAAATATAGGGTAAAAAGGTCCAAAGCCTACAAACAAAGAAAGAACCATACCCAAACGTAAAATGAGAAAAGGAGTACAAATTATCACGTAAAGTATATAAGTTTCCCTAAAAATGCAACAAAATGACCTCAAAATGATATGTTCTATGGGTACTTATCAAACTCCCCCATGCATAAACAGTTTCTTGTCCTCAAGCAAACGCTATAGAAAACCAACAAATGGAGATACATCTATGACTCAGAACATGACAACCTCTCTAAAGTGGGCAAGCCTTAGCATATCATATGCAAGAATATCAATCAACGGCAACCCCAACTAGTGCGTAAAACATTTGAAAATCAGGAGGAGAAGATTTTCGAAGGAGTATAAGGCCACAAGCTCGATATCAAACTTGATCATCCCAAAGAACCACAAAGCATGTCATGCAATCACATGGAATTGTAGAGCTAAATGGACCGACAGAACCTCACTTTGGGGAAATGTGAATCACTCCCACTCATGTGTTTAAAATGTAATATAGGTTCACTCAAGACTCATTCCAAAGATGCAATCTACCATATGCTTGTAAAGACTCTCAAATTCTCCACCACTAAAATGCAATATGGACAACACAATCAAGAGGACTTTATTTGGGTTGTAATGTGGGCTAGAAGGGTTAAGGGAAAGGAGTAGACAAATGAATTTGTTCGATGTGGAGCTACTTAGGCAAATGACTAGGGAGCAACCAACAAAACACCAAGCAACTGTGAAGTTTACCAACACTCCAAACCTCAAAAATACAATGAACATACCCCAAATGAATCATATAGGAAATGAGTTGGCAAAGAATGAACTAAAGCTATATATATGTATCCTATGCCAATCACTTAGTTTTTTTTTTTTTTCCTTTTGGTTTTTTTTTTGGGCTTCTTTTTCTTTTTTTTCCCCTTTTTTCCTCGCAAGATGACTTCATCTTTCTTTTTTTCCATTTTCTTCAACATAATTTTTTTTGTGTAATGAAACAACAATTGCAATTACTGAAAGGCATAGGATCACCCACTATCAACTCACAACCGAATACATATATACACAATGCAAACAAGAGGAAACCAAAATAAATGATCAATATTATCAATCCCTCAACAAATCAACATACCAAAGTCAACTTAAACTCAATTATCCCCAAAACCACTAACTACATAGATGAAGTGATGCTCCATAGACTTAGCTTAAAGGTAAGAATATGTGTTTGGCCAAGGGCTAATATGAAGGGATCACAACAAAAATGGATATAAGCTCAAAGGGGCTAGCAAAGGGGAAAAACATGTAATACAGGGGCAGGCTATTTGGCTATATAGATAAAATGGTCAAAGAAAGAATGCCTCTATCATATCATCAAATATGCATATGCTAATGTGGTTTTGAACAAGAATCTAGGCAAGTTCTAGAGATGCAACATGAAAGAGTCACACACATAAAAGAACATGAGACTAAATATAAGGAATTAGTCCAAATAAGGCTCAAAATCTCACGAGACATCTATCAAAGTGTCATTAAGCTCATAAAATGACTCTCATGTACCAATATTAGCGCAAATGACTCCAAGGGATAACAAACTTTTCAATCAAGACAAGGGTCAAAACAAGAAATATTAACTAAACCTTCATAAATTTTTAGCACCAAAAGGGATTACGCATCAAAAGTTACTCAAGCTCATTAAAGCTATTATGTGTAAACGAAGGAGGTTACCTCAATTCAATCCACACCATCCCTACATGCAATCCTATATGCAAAACCTAAATGCACCACACTAACGCAAGCAAAAGAGAAACCTAAAACTATATGCTCTAACATGTATATAAACTAATAACCAAAAATGAAAAACATGAAGCTACCCTTCCCCCATGCTTAGATAAAGCATTTATTCAAAGCAAAGAAAACTTAGAGAAGGGGAACAAAAGAAAACAATCTCATCAGGTTAGGTGCAGAGTGCACCTAAGCTATGTGGCCTCGTAATAACTGGGCCACATGGAGTATCAGCGACTCCATTATGATGTCAAGACTTGGCCCTTTAAATTAGACGTCGTCAAGGCATGCAGAAGCTTGTCAAACTCCTCAATATAGAGTTTCCAAGCATGGCAATAAGAGAGCATGAAAATAATCACAACAAAGAAAGTTAGTGCTCTCTTCAACAAAGCTAAAGCCATAGAAAAATCAAAAGAGAAAGCAAAGAAAGTGTTCCACATGATTTTTCTAGGCTTGTTCGCTAGGAATATGCAATACGGTTCAAGGGAGACATCATACCCACAAAAGTATCCTAAGCACATAAAATTATCAACATTCCCGCCAAGCATAATAAACATTTTGCCCTCATGGCCCAAGTAAACAATAGAATCAAAAATCTTAGGATTATCAATGGGCACATCTAAAGAATACCCAGGGTAAATAGAGGGTTGTGAACGCGTAAGGGAAACATCGGTATGATCAAGGGGATTGGGGAAAGCATAATTAAAACAAAGGCTAGAAGACTCCTCATGCACACACTCATAATGAGCACCACTCTAAAGGAATGTTAACTAGATTATGCACCACATCAAGAGTATCTTCTTACACATAATATGAATCACCCACATCAAACTTAGCAATCAACCCAAAAGGCTCACCCACCTTGAGCCCCGTGTCCTGAGCTAAATGAAATGATGAATCAAGTTGAGCATAGTATGCATAGAAAGGACATGAAACAATAATATGTTCAGAAGAACCACACAAGTCACACCAAAAAGGAGCATAATACGATCTAGCATAAAATGCACAAGGATTAGGAAAAGAATAACCAAAAACACAACTAGCCTTCTCAAAATCAAATGAATCCCAAGCAATCCAATCAAGCAAATACCAAGCCTCATCAATATTTTTACCATGCAAATCCCAATACTCTGAAGAGTACGGATTTTACTATTCACACCCTCATCAACGATGTCCAATATTTCCCATTTACCCGCACAATAATCACATCGAGCTAGAAAAACATTTAATCGCTCAAAATACCTCCAAAACAATTCATGCTCGAATTAGGGAAAATGAAAAATTGCCATCGTTGTAATTTTTTTCTTTCAGTTTTTTTATTTTTTCATTTTTTTTTTGGTTTTTTTTCTTCAAATGAAAACAAAATGCTTAGTCAAACCTATTGAGAAAAACACAATATTCCACGCTTGTTCCCAACAATGGTGCCAAAAACTTGATACGACCACAAGCGGGCGATGGCGTTGTAGCAAATCAAGGTTGATCCCACAGAGACTAGGTTGATCTATTGGGCTATACTCCCTCAAGATATGCTAAGTGAATCCAAACTTTAGATTGATAAAAATACGAAGATAAGGAAACAACTATAATTAATTCAAGGAGTTTCAATTTATCAACTTTTAATTCACTAATTTTAAATGAATTAAGGAAAAAAGGCCTAGGAATTCATGTAGTTATGAAAGTTGATTGGATCAAACTGATGAACATATGCTTTTTCTCTAACAATCTCGAGGAATTGTAATCTCTCCAAAAATTTAGTCTATTCTTTCAAACTCAACCAAATTTGCCTAAACTATACAAAAGTCGTTCTTTCGAACTAATTTATCTTAATCCAAGTTAATTATCTTTGATTACACTCTAGTCCTCCTAACATGTAAATCTCTCTTTCGAGATAAAGTTATGTGAAGTTTTATCAAGCAGTCCACCAATCAAATGTTACCTTTTAGTTTTTCACCCGATTGTTTCAAGTGTGCAAGCAAACTTTGGCCAAAAATTTACTTACAACATGATAATCACTTGATAGAATGAAATAAAACCAATCATGAACATAAGCATAATTCTTTAGATTAAAACATGATCCAACAACACTTTCATAAACTACTAAATCCCTAGACAAAAATTAAACTACTCAAGCATGATTAAAATAAACATCTAACTACTCTAAAATGATGAATCTAAAAAGAAAGGAGAAGAGAAGAGAGAAGAGTTTGCTCAGCCAAAATCACGCTTGAACCGTCGTTGCAAGCCTGGGGTGGAATCCTTGCAAATATTTACTTCAACTCACTCTCTCTCCTTCTAATCCAAATCCTAATCTAACTAGAATAGAATGGAAGAGAGGAAAATGGAATGAGGGGATGTGTTGAAATGAGGATGAGAGCCCCCGTTTTGTAGCAAAATTGTCGGAAGTCAAACAACTACACATATAAATGACATTAAAAATTGCTTGGAAGTTGAAAAGCCGCGAGAAGATAAACAGCCTCATAAGAAATAGAGATACCATGGACTATGGCATCCACCACAGGCAGACCCTGGCGTCCACTTCCTCGTCATTCTTCTATTCTGTCTTCCTTCCACTGGCATATTGACTTAAGGGTATCTGTGGAGAGTTAAAATTATACTCATTTATGGGTCAAATATGGGATAAAAAGGTCCAAAACCTATAAAACACAGAAAAGAACCATACCCGAGTGTAAAACAGAAAAAGGAGTATAAATTATCACATAAAGCATATAATTTTTCCTAAAAATACAGCAAAATGACCCCAAAATGATATGCTTTATGGGTACTTATCAATTACACATGACATTCGAATTGATGCCCTTGCAGTTAAACTAGACAAAGTAGTTGCGCTACATTGGAGGACATGGAAAATAAGAAACAACATGATATTTTGCAACTAAACACTTAATCCATGAAGTACAACAACAAAAGCCAATAAAGCTAGCACCAAATGGCTATTAGACATAAACTCACACAATTATTATATCCATCAACCATAAACCATTCAGTTATTAACCATAAGAAGACCCCTTGGGTCCCATGGAGAAGAGCACAAGCTAAGCGCATCAAAATTAACTTTGTTGGCCGAAACTTCACAAAAGAGTAGCACGAGGCTTAATTATTCATAATTGGGAAGGGATATTTATTCAAGCAACATCAGTCTATTGGGGAATATCGTCAACTTTGGTAGTAGAAGCAACAGTTATAAGAAACGATATCAAAGCAGCAATGTAAGCGGGTTTTACTGACATCCATATTGAGGGAGACAATAAAATTATCATCCAAGCAATTCAATGTTGCATTTATCAAGGGAAATCCAAGTTTCGATATAACCTATTAGCACTTACATTCAACTTTGCAATAAAATTTCCTTTACTTATATCTTTAGACCAGAGAACTGTGCAACCGATTGGCTAGCAAAATATGGTTTGTCATTACATTCCACAGCAGTGTGGAATGAGGTCCTGCATAAGGACCCTTCTTGTATACTCTATGATGATAATCTAGAGAACGCCCTTGAGAAATTAATATGTATAAATATGTGTGCCTATGTGTGCATACACACACACACACATAGATACACGTATATATACAAATATATATATATACGTACACACACATACATACATATATGTATACATATATATATATAATATATATATATATATATATATATATATATATAATATATAATACATACATACATATATATATCTATATATATAACTAATATATATATATTATATATATAATAAACACATATATAAATATATATATTATATTATATCCATGCAATGTGTGTATGTATGTATGTATATATATATATATATATATATATATTCTATTATATATATAAGATATAATATACATACATACATACACGACACATACACACATAACCATAACATCCACACATACATAATACATATATAGATATAGATACTATATATTTATATATATAATTATAGTATATAATAAGATATATATATATTATATATAGATATATCTAGATATATAATAATATATATATATTTACACATACACTACATACATACATACAGTATATATATATATTTATTATATATATATTAAATATATAATATATATATATATATAGATATATGTAGGTGTGTTGTTGTGTGTATACATATATACACACACACACACACACTATACACATACATTACATATACATATATACATATACAATATATATATATATAATAATATTATATAGGTATATATGTATATATATATATAGTATATATATATATATCATATTATTATATATATATACGAATACATACATATATACATATATAATTATTATATGTATGTATATATGTAATAATTTTGTGTACATATATACTATATAATAAATACATACATATATATATATATATATATTTATATATATTATATATATATATATATATATATATATATATAATACCAAATATATATGTGTGTGTGCGTGACATATATATATACATAAATATATTAATTAATAATATTATATATATATATGTATATATTGTATATGTTATTGTATAATGTATATGAATGTTTGTGTGTGTCCTATTCTAAATATATATATATATAATATAATATATATATAATATATATATTATATATATATATATATTGTGGTGTGTGTGTGTGTGTGTGCTTGTGTTGTAGTGTGTCTCTGTGTGTGTGTGTGTTGCCGCGCTGTGTGTGTGTGTATGTATACATATATATAGTATATGGTATATTATATTATATATATATAGGTATAATATATATATATATATAATATATATAGTATATATATATATATGTATATATTATATATTTACATACATTCATACATACATACATACATTACATTATACATCTATACATATATATATATATATATATATATATATGTATATGTATATATATATTAATATATATATCTTATATATATATATATATATATATATCCCCAGTTTGTTGGTGCGTTTATATATGCATGCTTATGTGCAATTATATTATATATATTTATAATTATATAATATATATATATATATTTATAATATATATTATATATATATATAGATATATATATATAATATAATATATACACTATAAATATACATATACGTATACATATTTGTTTATATAGATACTGTGTATAATATATATATATATCTATCTATATTATATATGTATATCTATGTTATGTATATTGTTATATACATTATGTATATATATTTTATATGTACCTATATATATATATAGTATTTTATATATATATGTATAAACATTATATATATATATATATAATATATATATATATCATATATATATATATATATATATATATATATATATATATATATCTAACGACCCCTACGGCCAGGAGCGTTGTATTTTCTTACTTCCTGCCTAATTTCTGGGGCGAAACGGACAAAGTTTCCTCTAAAAACTGACTGTTTATAGGCTAAAAGCCTTACAATAAATCCCTGCATTCAACGGAAGTGTACAATATTTTAAAATAAGCTCAATGGCTACGCACCGGAGTTCATAACTCAATGAGCAACTCGCTCGGAGTACTCAAACAATATAGTTCATTAATAAAGAAGAAATGAAAGATACAACTCAACAGTTCACATAACCGGAGTGTTGGGGTTTACATCCCAAAACAAAACTAACTTTGACCAAGAAGACATCTAACTAATTAGATGGTTGGCTCATACAGCCATACAGAGCGACCTTTATATCATGTGCATTACATGAACTAGAATACTTGATTTACATACGTTTATAAACTAAGAATACATTCTATAATGTCATCAAGCAGTGAGACTACTTCACTATAGGCACACTTGACTCCCTTTAAGCAAGGGTAACTTCCATTTCGGCATAGATGACTCAACTTCTTCCTGTCATAAAGAAAACTTGGAGAAAAAGGGGAAAGAGTAGTGGGATGAGCAACCACACGCTTAGTGAGTATCCCCCGACCCTCTTCAAACCAAAACCATTACAGGCAATAATATCTTTAATTGTCACATACTACATATTCATACTTTGCTATCATACTAGGCATTCATAAAACCCTTATAGAAGGATCACTAACCATAAACTTCATTTTAACCACTCAAATACGTTTCTAGGTCCCTGAATGACTAATTTCCTTTACTAACAAGCAGTCAAACACATAAGCAAGCAACGAGGCTAAGCACAGAATTTTCTTTCATATGTTACGTGATATACATGTGAGTTATGCCTTGCCTAACCAATGCACTTACACGAGATGCTTAAACACAGGAAGTAGAGATTATGCAAGGAGCTTTCTTCCACAGAGCATGCACATTCCATCTCATATGCTCGATGCATTATAAGAGTATGGTCACATATTACTTGAAATCGCATTCAACCGTGCTTAGAAACCTCTTTCATTAGACATACTTAGAAATTTTCCTTTCTTTCATTGAAAACATTTTTCATAACCTCTTGAGATTCTCATTCTTTAAGAGGAATTTCCTTCGTATCGGTCCTATAAGGACCCTTATAAGCTTATCACATTTTATTCATTCTGGCCTCTCAATGGCCCTTAAAAACTTTCTTCCTGAAATACTTAAAATAGCGAGATGCCGACTGCTTTTTTTTGCTTATTAGGAAAATACTGTTAGCATAAGATCATTACAGGGTACTGATTGGGTGAGATCTATTCTCAACCCCATAGTGAGACCTAATGCTCACGCATAAGCTCTTACTCTCGGGATGGCTACATTTAACATATTAGACCATTACCCTCGTCAGGGTCTCCTAGGGTTTCCTAGTACTAGGACTTATTCCCTAAGCTAACATCATTCATATCATATTGTTCAAAGCATATTATCTTAGCCAATTTAAAGCGTATGGCATAACGGTTAATAAGTTTGCTGCTTCTCACAGTGAAATCATTTATCATACAACTCATGCCTTTGTAAAACTCTTTAAGGATTCCCCTGTTCAAGCGAGTTCACTCCCAAACTGTATCCATTTAGTTAAAATAGGCCATCATGCACTAATAATTATGGCTACTATTATTTCAAAACATGAAATCCTTCTTTTTCAAAACTCACCCTTATGCAAATTATCAAACTTAGTGACATAGAAAGGGTAGAGGTGCACATGCACACATTCAAACACTTCATAATTCAACTTAGCAACATGAGCCACACATGGCCTCGTAATCCACATGATTACGATTAATCACAACCTAGACTCCCTCCTCACATAGCAACTGACCACAGGAAACCTCGAACCACTTATAGTTCTACCTTAAGCCATCCAACTACCATCTAGGTCTCAATTTCACAATCTAGCATTCTAATCCCTAGGTCGTACTGAAAAGTAGTATGTAAACTTACCGATGCATAGCTTACCAAGCAAGCCAATGTGATTCAGCAATACGCTACAGCTAACAGTTATAACCATACATATACATATATATATCCATATCGCATTAACTTGAAACGAACGCTTAGCAAGCTGAACTAAACTCACAGGGCATGAAACTCGATTACATTCATGTATTACAATGAAAGGATAAACATACTCGTTTCAACATTCATAACGTATTTCCAAAGCTACAAGCATGATTTAACTAAATGGGTAGACATCGATTCGAGGTGTTCATTTATTATTTCAAAGTCACTATTCAGGTATAAATTAACTAATCACACAAGTTTCGATTCTAAGCATTCACATTTCATTTCGAAGCCATTATTCGAGCATGAATTAACTAAGTGTAAATGTATCGATTCTAAACATTCACATTTTATTTCAAAGCTATTAATCGAGCATGAATTAACTAAGTGTATATGTGTCGATTCTAAACATTCACATTTCATTTCAAAGCTATTAATCGAGCATGAATTAACTAAGTGTACATGTATCGATTCTAAGCATTCACATTTAATTTCGAAGCCATTATTCCAGCATGAATTAACTAATTAAGCAAACATATTCTAACCTATGCACAATTTATTTCTAAGCATCTTTGGGCAGCCTAATATGTATAATCTGAACTGAGATTAATTCGAACATAGGGCATGCTTAACAGGGTCACAGCAAGTAACTTCTGAACTTAACATGCAGCTTATTCATGCATAATTAACTATGAATTCAATCAAACAGAACATTCCCCTTTCCGTCTTCATACTCCCAGTGAACATAGCTAATCTAAACTAACATGCAACATCAATCAGAGTTCAAACATTTTTGAAACTACTAATACTTAGGAGGTGAGAAACACCC
>JAKOGI010004560.1:0-24193 GCA_029747015.1 Carnegiea gigantea
CTTGGTCAATTGAGTGCGCATATACATCAATTGGTATCAGAGCCTAGGTTGCCTACTTGACCAAGCTTCGAAACCCAAACACATCCACAAATCAGCCCCATACACATCAAGTCCTACCATGAGTTCTAGGATGAGCATTAAAAGGTGTTCTAAGTGTCAAGGCTTTGGTCATGCACTCTCGGACTGCCCCAATAAGGAATTCATCACCTTGACCGAATGGGAAGCAGCCATGAAGGAAGAAAAAGAAGTTAGCTATCCATTTGTCTTAACTGGAGAAGGCCATTATCAAGAAAATAGTGACGTTAACTTTAATCTACCTCCCATCTTTGATGCCTATGATGAAGTAGATAATGAGATAAATTGGAGCCTACCTCCAAGATTTGATGAGCATGAACCTAGCCCCATTCAACCTCCCCAAACCCCCAAACCACAAAAAGCCTTACAAAAGATGCCTTATGAATTTTTCCCTCAAAGAACCACATTCCATAAATATGCCCTCTTGTATGAGAAGAATAAAGAGCTCTTGAGTTTGAGGACAAACTCCAAACCACCCGGGGAGTATGATGCATATTTCCATATGCATCATTTTCATTCCTCAAGCTCAACTTCAAGGGAGGAAAAGGCCAAACAAGATCATACGTGGAAACACTTATATTTGGTCGCATTATTTGAGTTCTATGATACAAGACACTTTGTAGAGTTTGTTTTGAACTTCAAAGTGCCTTATTCCAAGGGGTTTCCCAAATGGGGATCAAGACCATCATGCTCCTTGCCCGTAAACTCCACTACTCCTATTAAGCTTGAGGAAGATCACAAGCAGCCAAATAAGTCAAGGAGATTACGCTTATGTTCAGCAAAGCTATGGAGTTTAACCCTCTTTTCATGCTTAGTTCATCCATGCCGAGGCCCAATTTTGTATGTCTATTGCAGCAAGAAAAGATGGGCAATTCTCATGAAGTCCTCCACCGCATTCAAGCTTAAAGAGTTAGCTTTCTAATAAGACCAGCCACGCATCATTTGGAGTCCATTTGGTTGGTTATCTTTGGCCCACATCATAAAGTGCTGAAATGCAGTCCACTTCTGAGCAGTCTGCACTCCTCAGCCCATAACTTTTAAACGGACGGTCCAAATATAGTGAAACCACTTCCATGGGAAACTAGACTCTTCAGGCTTTTCAGAGAATCAAGAATCATTCAATTTGGATCACAAATCAGGGAGTTATGGCCCAATGAATCTGGCCCTGCTGTAGGTGTAAACGCGTTTATGAGCTGAATATGTATACATGAACCATCACGTCTTTTGGTTTGCTCAAGCTGCGTTTTTCCCTTTCTTCCAAGGCTGAAACGTGACCTTTTCAAGTCTCTCAAGTGGATAGTTGATAGGTTGTCATTTGAGTAGATAAATGGCCATGTGTATGTTGTGTCTTTTCGGTTTTCTAGTCTTTTAGGTTACATTTCAGTTTCGTGTCTTTTTGTTTTCTATCTAGTAATGAGTCTTTATGTGTTTGAGTCTTTTCATGAGCAAGGCCAGCCTACAAAAGGCCATAGTTCACATTGTGTTAATCAAGCATTCATCAAGTGAAAAGCAAAGTTCAGAATTGAGTTGCATACTCTCTTCTTTCAAAAATCCCTAGTTCTATATCTTGAGAATTGGCCCTCTCAGGTGGGGTTCTAGGTCCCTTCCCTCATCTAGGTGGTGATTAACTTCTGTATCCTAGATTGAGTTAGGGGATTGCCCAAGTTATTTTGCTTGAGTGGCTCCAATTGGATTATCTCTAGTCAAATACTTGAACTATCCTTTTCTCATTTTTACTTTGTTCTCACCCCTCAAAAAACCAAAAACACATCTTGTCTTGGTCATTTGTGCTCGCTTATACATCACTTGTGTTGTTGTTTACTTTGATGATGTCTTGGTCTATAGCAAGACCGAGGAGGAGCATGCCAAGCATTTGCAACAAGTTTTGGAGATTCTTTCTCAAGAACAACTTTATGGCAATATGGAGAAATGCTTTTTCTTCAGTCCTCAAGTGGTATTCTTGGGTTTCATTGTTTCCGCCTAAGGCCTCCAAGTTGATGAAAGCAAGATCAAGGCTATTCAAGAGTGGCCAACTCCTACATCCATCACTCAAGTAAGGAGTTTTCATGGCCTAGCCTCATTTTACCGGAGGTTCATTAGAAATTTCAGTACAATTATGGCTCCTATGACTGAGGTAATTAAGGCAAAGAGTTTTCATGGAACGAGCAAGCACAACAAGCCTTCGAAGAGATCAAGAAGAAGCTCACTAGTTCCCCCGTTCTAGCCTTACCCGACTTTACCAAAGTCTTTGAAGTAGAGTGTGATGCATCCGGGGTAGGAATTGGAGCTGTCCTACCTCAAGAGAAGAGACCCATTGCCTTTTTCAGTGAGAAGCTCAACGATGCCAAGAAGAAGTACTCCACCTATGACAAGGAGTTTTATGCAATCATTAGAGCATTGGAGCATTGTCGTCATTACTTAGTTGGAGGTGAGTTCATCCTTCATTCCGACCATGAAGCTCTCAAATACATCCAAGGACAACACAAGCTCAACCCTAGACATGCTAAATGGGTAGAGTTTCTTCAGTCCTTCCACTTCACTATCCAACATAAGGTGGGAACTCTCAACAAAGGAGCTGATGCATTATCAAGAAGGTACTTATTACTCTCTATTTTGAGTACTAAAGTACTTGGATTTGAAGTTGTTAAAGATTTGTACCCAAAAGATGATGATTTCAAGGACATTTTTGAGAAGGGTCTTAAGCACCCCCATGGGTTGTTCCACTTAGAAGATGGGTTCCTATTCAAAGGTTCACGCCTTTGCATACCTCAATGTGGATTTCGAGAACTGCTTATCCAAGAGCTACATGGAGGAGCCCTAGCTGGCCATTTTGGTGTCGAGAAGACTAGATCAATGTTGAAGGAACACTACAATTGGCCTAAGATGTCAAGAGATGTAGAGCATTTCATCAAAAGATGTTCTACTTGTTAAATGGCTAAGAGCCATTCTTTGCCCCAAGGATTGTATTCTCCACTCCCCATTCCTCAAGCCCCTTGGGAAGATATTAGCCTGGATTTTATCACGGGTTTGCCTAGAACCCAAAGGAACAAAGACTCCATTATGGGGGTTGTGGATCGATTCTCCAAGATGGCGCATTTCATCCCTTGCCACACCACTAATGATGCTACTCAAGTGGCTAATCTTTATTTCAAGGAGATTGTGAGACTACATGGCATTCCAAAGAGCATGGTATCCGATCGTGACTCCAAGTTTCCTAGTCATTTTTGGCTAACTCTATGGCGCAAATTGGGTACTCAACTCAAGTTTAGCACTACTTGTCATCCCCAAACTGATGGACAAACTGAAGTCACCAATAGGACTTTAGGTACCTTACTTAAAGTCCTAGTGAAGAAGCATTTGAAGAATTGGGATGAGTTGCTACCACATGCCGAGTTTGCATTCAATCGAGTGCCTAGCAAGTCCACCCAACTCTCTCCATTTCAAGTTGTCTATGGCTACAATCTCAAGAGTCCCTTGGATCTTGTTCCCATTCCAACTCCCACAAAATTTAGTTGGGAAGCTGAAAAAAGAGCCAAGGAGATCCAAGAACTTCATGCAAGAGGTAGAGATAACATTGCCAAGGCTAATGAGAGAGCCATGCAAAGCGCCAACAAGCATCGCAAGGAGGTACATTTTCAGCCAGGAGATTTGGTATGGATTCACATGAGGAAGGATCGTTTCCCTTCAAAGAGAAAATCTAAGTTGATGCCGCGTTCCGATGGTCCATTTGAAATCCTTGAGAAGGTTGGTCCCAATGCATATAAGGTTGATCTACCTGGAGATTATGGAGTTTCGGCTACCTTCAATGTCTCCGATCTTAGCCCCTTTTTCGATGATGAGCCCCTTCCTAGTTTGAGGGCAAACTTTCACTTACCCGGGGGGATGATGGAGACCATCGTGAGAAGCCCAAGGACCATCAAGCTCAGCCCAAGGAGGACTCACTCAAGCTTCAAGAAGTCAAGGAAGTTGCCAAACTTTGCCGGAAATTGGCGTTCATACGCGAAGAGGTAGTGCCGCCTTCATCCAGAAATTTCCCGCTTTTTGTGTGCACTTTTGGCCTACCTAAAGTGTCCCACAACTTGAGGCTCCACATGGTTTTGAAGTTTAAGATTTCAGCTTTCAAATAAGCCCAAGTTTGTTTAATTTGGACGTCATTTGATTGGGCAAAATATCACTCAAAGATACGTTATGCTGATCCAGTCCAGTCTGTGATAGGTGCATTGTTTGGGCCATAGCTTTCAAACCGCTTATCCAAATTGAGCAAATGAGCCCATTCTGGAAAATAGACTTCCAAGGCTTTCTAACAAGCCCAAGAACGCGTGATTTGGACGCGTATTCTGGAAGTTATGCTCTGTTGAAGTTGAGGCAGTTGTAAGGATTAATGCTGGGAATATGAAGAGTCTTCGATTACATATACTTGTGTGGCTGATATTGTGCACGTTTTAGATGCTTCTAGATTGATGTAATCAGCTGCAACAATCCTAGAATATTCCTTGTAACCTCCCCCACCCCCTTTTATGATGTGTCTTTTCATTTTTTCTTAGACTTTTCATTAGCTAGTTTTAATTGTTAGGAGTTATTTGAGTCCTTTGATTGTCTTTTGCTGAGTCTATAAAAAGGGGAGGGGCGTGTGAAGCTATTCATTCAGCCTTGTAAGAAATTTCCAAAGCAATACAAGTACTTTGAGTGTGTTTCTCAAAAGTGCAACTAAATTCCTAGTTCTATATCTTGAATTGTGGCAAATTCAAGTGGTGTTCTAGGTTCTCTTCCTTTTCCAATTGGAGTGATTCCTTGGTTAAGACAAGAGAATTAGCCCAAGGTCAAGTCATTGAGTGGCTCTGTGAAAGGATTATCTCAATTACAAGATCTTGTTCTATTCCTTTTTCTTGTGTAGTGAAATTCTTCATCCATCTCATCCATCTTTCATTTCTCTTCCCAATTTGGCTTATTTTGATTTGGAGTTTGATTTGGTTCACTTGCCACCCACATATGCATCACCTAACCTAGAACTCTTTATATGCCTTTGAGGCTGACATATTAAGGGTTCCAAAAAGTAATTTTGGCAGCCCTTTAAGTCCACCTAAGCTTGGGTAATTAGGCTTGCAAAACCGGGCCAATTTCTGTCCAACCCGGGCAGCATGTGCAATGCATGTTTGATGATTTCTCGGACCATGGTATGAACCTCTTTGACTTCTTTAGTCGTTGTAGGGTCCCTTAGGCATGTGGCTTGGTCTTCACTTGTTTCCAAAGGATGGTCCCCATCATACTTGATGTATTCAAGCTTCACTAAGGCAAGTATTTGCTAGAGTGAATCAAGAATGCATTTGGGTAGAAAACATGAAAAGAAAATCAAAAACCAAGATAGATCAAGTGGACTAGCAAGGGTGATGATAGCCCACCTTGGTTTGCACACTTGGGCAAATCTTCTTCCTTCAACTAAGTTACAGAATTTAATCACCTTCTTAGTTGAATCAAGAAGACCTAGAGGCCCACTTGAGTTGCCAAGCTCAAGATATAACACTAGGAATTTTGAGGGTGGATAGAGCAAGCACCTTCAAGAGATAATCCAAGAGGAGCCACTCTTGTTGGATACTTGGGCAATCCCCTTAGATTAATTAGGAATCACCACCTAATTGAGATAAAGGGACCTAGACACCACTTAAGTTGCCACACTTAAGATATAGACTAGGAATTTTAAGGGGAGAGTTTCTTTGAGAACTCACAAGCTTATGCATTCAAGTTGGTTACAAGTGAGAGCCCCATCTGGTTTTTATGCTAGAGTGGCCGAGTTCCCTCCCCTTCCAAGCAGCAAAATCAATAGCTAGGTACATTTAGGGAAGAGTTACACATCTAATCAGCCAATACTAGCTAAACACCTCACTACCTAGCTTAATCTACCTCATTAGGGGTTATAATGCCCCCCAAATGAGGTGTCAAGCTTACAATGATCCTAGGATGCAGCAACATGACTCATTCAGCAAATGGGGAGGCAAAGGGGACAAGCAAAACCAAAGAAAATCAGACCCTTGTACCGGTTTGGGAAGAATCGGGTAAAGGGGTGTTTCTCCTGTCCTTTTGGCTGGTTAATACCAACACAAGGGGGTGCTTTGGATGGGATTTGAACCCATGACCTGATAAATATTTGTGTCCCCTTTCATGCTGCAAAATTTGACAAAAGTTGGAGTTGAGGAAGTCAACCAACTAGGGCCTTATTTCGGACTGTGCTGGATTGCGCCCTGCAGTGCGCGGTCTCAGGTTTTGGCTTGGTTGACTGACCAAATGGACTCCAAATGCCTTGCAAAAGGCCTTGTTGGAAAGCTAAGATCTTAAGCTTTAAGGGGGTGGTGCGTGCAGGAAATTTTCCCCTCTGCATTTTGCTCCAACAGAGAAACAAAACTGGGTCAGAAACGGTATGAACTGGGCAGTTCACTTTCTTCTTTGTGCATACGTTTTCTGACTATGGCATGAACTCCTTTGGCCTTCTTGGACTCCCTAGCGGGGGATGGATCATTGGCAATAGCTTTTGACGGTTTGGTGGGATGGTCTCCATCATTCTCCCCGGGTTGGTTGGAGTTTGGCCTCAAACTCGACAACTCTTCATCTTCATCATAGCAAGGACTCAAGTCGGCCACATTGAAGGTGGCGGGCACCCCATAATCACCGGAGAGGTCAACTTTGTAAGCGTTTGGGCCAACCTTCTCAAGGATTTCGAAAGGCCCATCCGATCTTGGCAATAATTTGGATTTCCTCTTGTTAGGAAATCTCTCCTTCCTCAATTGGACCCATACTAGGTCCCCAGGCTGAAAATGAGCTTTTTTTCTTTTCTTGTGAGGTGCGAACTCATACATAGGGGATTTGAGGAGGGTAGTGAGATAGACATCTCTTTGTGAGCTTGCCGTGGGTTTGGAGGGGGCGGTTGGTTTGATGGGAGTGAGGGTGATCCTTTTGTGATCTTTGGTGAAGGTGTAGGTGTTCATGTGGCCATCATGCGTGACGCTCTTATCAAAGAGCCAAGGGCGACCCAACAAGACATGGCACGCACCCATGGGGATAAGGTCACACCAAATCTCATCTTTATAAGTTTTCCCAATGCTTAAGGATAAGAGGCACTGAGATGAGATTTGCAAACCTTGGTTTTGATTGAGCCATTGGATGGTGTATGGCTTTGGGTGGGGAGTCACCGGAAGTTTGAGTTTGTTCACCATGGATTGTGAGGCCACATTCGTACAACTTCCCCCATCAATGATAAGGGAGCACACCTTGCCACCTACGGTGCACCTTGTACGGAAGATGGATTCTCTTTGTTCAAGCTCATCATGGGAAGCTAGACCACTCAAGGTCCTCCGAATGACCAAAAGCTCTCCTTCATCCGGGCCCTCTTCAACCTCCTCTATGGTTTCATTCAAATACACCTCTTTCTCTTCCTCCCTCTTCTCTACGTCCTCTTCTAGCTCCTCTAGGGAAGCTTGATACTCGGCTAGAGAAACCATTCTCTTGTTGGGACACTCGGAAGCATAGTGTCCAAGGCCTTGGCAACGAAAACACCGGATTTTGCTAGGGGGTTTTGGGGGTGGTTGTTTGGAGGGAGTTTGTGGAGTGGTGTTTTGTGGAGGTTTCGGGTTTGGAGGTGGGAAGACATCTTGAGGAATGCATGGAGGGTTTTGGAAACCATAAGGCCGTGGAGTAGGTTTGGAGGTGGGACTCTTGCCTTTGAGCTTCTTTTGCATTTCGACTTTGTGGGCTAAAGCACTTAGCTCATCAAGGGATGTGTAAGGGTGTAGTTCAACAATATGAGTAATTTGTTCATCAAGTCCACTCAAATAGCGAATCAAGGTTTGAGAGTCATCCTCCCTCAAATCACATTTCAAGAGGAGTTGTTCAAACTCCCTAGTATACTCTTCCACACTCTTGGGGCCTTGTTTGAGGTGGTGGAGTTTAAGGAAATTGTCTTGGAGGTAATGTGGGGGTAAGAATTTGGCCTTTAATTTGGACTTCATCTTCTCCCAAGTCTTAATCTTACTTTTCCCCTTTCTTACTCTCTTAGACACAACATTGGACCACCAAATAGATGCATATTTGCGAAGTTTCAAGGCCACTAGCTTTACCTTTTTGCCTTCCGGGATGTTTTTGTACTCAAAGACTCGCTCCACCGTTTGCAACCAATCGAGGAAGACATCCGGATCAAGTTGTCCTTCATACACCGGGATGTCAACGTTAAAATCACCATAGCTTCGTTCGTGATGCCTTTGGTGTCGGCGTGGCCGTCTACCTTGCTCTTCCTCATTAGAATCACCAAAAGGGTTGCTTCCCTCGGAATCATCCGAGTCCCTATGCTTGCTTGAGCTTCGAGAACTCCATTGGTTTCGCCTCTTTTCTTCCATAAGTTGTCCAAGTTGCTTTTGGACATACTTTAGTTGAGCTTCTACCTCGGCTTTCTCCCTCAAGGCTTGCTCGGCCACTTGCTCGGGTGTGAGGCTAGAAGACATTTTGGCTTTGGAATAGAGAAAGAGTGTTTTGGGACGGGGAGAGGTAGGCAAGGTCGTGCTAGCAGGCACGGCCTGACCGTGCTGAGCTACTGGCGAAGAAGTGCTGGGCTGGAATTGTGGCACGGTCGTGCTCAGGTGGCACGGTGTGCCCATGCCAACTTTCTGGTTGGGCACGGCTGAGATTTTGTGGAGAATGTGTTTGGGCTGTTTTTGTGAGTTTGGTGTTTGGACGTGTTTGGGCAAAGGGTGCTTGGCCAAGAAAGGTAGCCTAAGCTCTGATACCAAGTTGATGTATTCAAGCTTCACTAAGGCAAGTATTTGCTAAAGTGAATCAAGAATGCATTTGGGAAGGAAGCAAGGAAAGAGAACCAATAACCAAGATAGATCAAGTGGACTAGCAAGGGTGATGATAACCCACCTTGGTTTGCACACTTGGGCAAATCTTCTTCCTTCAACTAAGTTACAGAATTTAATCACCTTCTTAGTTGAATCAAGAAGACCTAGAGGCCCACTTGAGTTGTCAAACTCAAGATATAACACTAGGAATCTTGAGGGTGGATAGAGCAAGCACCTTCAAGAGATAATCCAAGAGGAGCCACTCTTGTTGGATACTTGGGCAATCCCCTTAGATCAATTAGAAATCACCACCTAATTGAGATAAAGGGACCTAGACACCACTTAAGTTGCCACACTTAAGATATAGACTAGGAATTTTGAGGGGAGAGTTTCTTTGAGAACTCACAAGCTTATACATTCAAGTTGTGTTGCAAAATGAGGGCCTCAAGCTGGTTTTTATCAGCTTATGGCCGAGTTTCCCACCCTTCCCAAGCAGCAAAATCAAAACTAAGTACATTTGGGGAAGAGAAACACATCCTATCATCCATTACAAGTTAAACACCTCACTACCTAGCTTAAGCTACCTCATTAGGAGTTATAATGCCTCCCAAATGAGGTGTCAAGCTTACAATGATCCTAGGACGCAGCAACATGACTCATTCAGCAAGTGGGAGGCAAAGGGACAAGTAAAACCCAAGAAAATCAGACCCTTGTACCGGTTTGGGAAAAACTGGGTAAAGGGGTGTTTCTCTTGTCCTTTTGGCTGGTTAATACCAACACAAGGGGGTGCTTTGGATGGGATTTGAACCCATGACCTGATAAATATTTGTGTCCCCTTTCATGCTGCAAAATTTGACAAAAGTCGGAGTTGAGGAAGTCAACCAATTAGGGCCTTATTTCGGACTGTGCTGGATTGCGCCCTGCAGTGCGCGGTCTCAGGTTTTGGCTTGGTTGACTGACCAAATGGGCTCCAAATGCCTTGCAAAAGGTCTTGTTGGAAAGCTAAGAGCATAAGCCTTAGGGGGGTGGTGCCTGCAGGAAATTTTCCCCTCTGCATTTTGGTCCAACAGAGAAACAAAACCGGGTCAGAAACGGTATGAACTGGGCAGTTCACTTTCTTCTTTGTGCATACATTTTCTGACTATGGCATGAACTCCTTTGGCCTTCCTGGACTTCCTAGCGGGGGATGGATCATTGGCAATGGCTCTTGAAGGTTTGGTGGGATGGTCTCCATCAATACTCCCCGGATTGGTTGGAGTTTGACCTCAAACTCGGAAGTTGATCATCTTCATCATAATATGGACTAAGATCGGCCACATTGAAGGTGGCCGAGACTCCATACTCTCCTGGGAGGTCAATCTTGTAAGCATTAGGATCAATCTTCTCAATGACTTCAAATGGACCATCTGACCTTGGCATGAGCTTGGATTTGCGCTTGCTAGGGAACCTCTCTTTCCTCAAATGAATCCAAACCAAGTCTCCCGGTTGAAATTGAGCATCTTTCCTATGCTTATTGGCTCGTTACTTGGCTTGCTCATTGGATTTCTCAATTCTTTCCCTCACCTTGGTGTGTAGCTCTTGAATTTCTTTGGCCCTCTCCTCGGCCTCCCAACTAAACTTAGTTGGATTTGGGATTGGAACCAAGTCTAAGGAAGTCCTTGGATTGTAACTGATGGAAATCCCTCCATCCCTTTTGTTAAAAAAGAATCAAATCAATTAGGTAATCTTATTATGCTGGTTTAAGGATGAATAAATCATCCAAGTTTTGATTAAATATTGAAACTGCAGGGCAAGGGTTAAATCCAGCAGCTAACCCGTTTTTGTGTGCTTAATTTCTCAAACATACTAAGGGTTTATGATGGAGGTCCATCCTCAAGGTCTAATAATGTTTCATTGATCCAAAATAATCAAGAAATCAACTCCAAAGTCACGGCCATGAGTCACTTGATGGCAAACACACAAGGTGATACGCCCGGGTTCTCATCCAGATTTTTACCCGGTCTTTGCTATCTTATTACATCAGCCTAAAGCATATTTTGTGTCCGTTTTTTGGATGATTATCAAGTTCAGGATGTTAACTTTTAAGTCCAATTGGTTTCATATCATTTGGAATTCATTTGGTTACTTAAAAAAGTTCATCTCTTGAACCTGTCCGGATTGCACTGCAAAATGCACGGTTTTGGTTTTCTGGTTTGTTCAGGGGGCAAATGACGTCCAAATGCTACGATTTCAAATGGAGGGTAAACTAGACATCTTGAGGTTTCCAACCATGTAAGAAACGTAGCAAATAGTCATCATTTGAGGTGTCAAACATGCGTTGCAAGTGGAGGCAGAAACTGTCTGCTTGACACCCGGTTGCTTAGCTTGGTGGTTTTCCTCCTTCAAGGGGTTTGCTTAAGGTGGAAGACTGCCAAGCAGGTCATTTTGAGCTGCTTGATCAAGCACCACTCAGCTACTTGAGAGAGAGACACGTGGAGCAAGTGAAACATCACCATTTTGCAAGCCCTCATTCGACCACTCAAGCATGACATGGCACACATGCATTCTTCAGTCCTTTTGAGGTGGCTAGCCATGCCCTCTTACCTTCCTAGCTGGGAAAATGAGTCATCTACATTCCTTAATGCATAGGAAAGGTTTAGGAAGATAACTTAAGTGTTTTGTAAAATAAGCTTTCAGCTTTTGGTTTGTATTAGAGTAAACCGTGTGTTAGGAAGTGATTAGCAAGTTTAATGACTTTCCTCCCTTGGAAGAAAAGCTCATTTGTGTACTCTCAAGGCCATATAAAGCCTTGTATGTTCATTTTGAAGAAGTAGAGTTGAATTTTCAGTAGAGAGAAAAGACTTTGTGTCTTGTGATTTCCTAAACACTTAACTTGCTTATCCTTAATTGTGGCCGATTAAGGTGGTGACCAAGTGAGTCTTAATTTTTGGTTAGGTGGTGAATCTTATCCTAATCCAAGATTGAGGGCCCTAAGCTAAATGATTAGTGGTGTATCTTATCTAATCATCTAGCTTAGAACTATCCAAGTTTCATTAAACACTCTTGAAGTTCACCAACTAACTCTTGGTTTCACTCCTCTCAAACCGTGAGTTACTTCTTGTTCTTCTTAGTGCTTCTTCATCCTTCTTACCTTCCTCACTTCCTTTACTCCTTGATTCCTCTTTACCATACAAAATCAAGCCTTTACATAGCTGATTGCCTCGAACTTTCAAAAACCTTCAAAGCTATCTCAAAACTGTGAAGAAGAGCTTTCCTAGGCAAGCTAGGCAGTGAATTGGCACGGTCACCCCGTGCCATCAAGCACGGCTGTGCCACTCCTGGCCGTGAGAAATTGCTTGATTTCTAGCTTCCTTCGACGTGAGTTAACTTGGGTTGCTATCCTTCCCTTGGACTTACATCAGTTTACGTCTAATATTTTTTGATGGATTTGAAGATCATGATGTTAGCTTTCCAACAAATCAAGTTTCATCCAATTTGGACTTCATTTGGTCGTTCAAATCAGCAATTAAACCCAAGGTGTCAAAACTGCCCAGCAGGGCCAGGATGAACCCGGTTTTGTTCGTTTTATTTCTTATGATGTAGTTTAGCTTAAATCTTGTATTTTTACATATTTTGGGTCCCCAAGATCTTAGATTTCATGTCCAATTGGAATTACCAGATTTGAAGTTCAATTGGTTAGTGAATTAAGCTAATTAGTAAACCTGTGCTGTTTTGGAGTCTAATCTGCACGGTTTGGGGAATCAGGCTCATTCAAGGGCTAAATGACGTCCAATTGCTATGTTTCAAAAAGGAGGGAAAACTAGACATCTTGAGGTTTCCAACCATGTAAGAAACGTAGCAATTAGTCATCATTTAAGGTGTCAAACATGCATTGCAAGTGGAGGCAGAAACCGGCTGCTTGACACCCGGTTGCTTAGCCTGGCGGTTTTCCTCCTTCAAGGGGTTTGCTTAAGGTGGAAGGCTGCCAAGCAGGTCATTTTGAGCTGCTTGATTAAGCCCCACTCAGCTACTTGAGAGAGAGACACGTGGAGCTAGTGAAACGCCACCATTTTGCAAGCTCTCATTCGACCACTCAAGCATGACATGGCACACATGCAATTTTCAGTCCTTTTGAGGTGGCAGCCATGCTCTCTTTCCTTCCTTGAAGGGAAATTGAGTCAACAAGGTTTCTTAATACTTAGGAAAGAGTTTAAGAAGGAAATCTTGTGTTTTGTAGCTTAAAATTTCAGCTTATGTATGTTTTAGCTTAAACCGTGTATTACTAAGCATAGGATTAGTTTAATGACTTTCCTTGCCTAGAAGGAAAGCTCTTTTCATGTAATCACAAGGCTATATAAGTGCCTTGGCTGCTCTTTTGTAAAAACAACAAGCTTGAGTATTGAAATTAAGAAAAGACTTTGTGTCTTGTGTTCCTCTCAAACACTTAACTTGCTTATCCTTAATTAGGCCAATTAAGGTGGTGTTCAAGTGAAGTCTTAAACTTGATTAAGTGGTGATATCTGTATCTTAATCATAGTTTAAGGGCCCTAAACTTGAGTTTTGTGGTGTTTCTGTATCCATTCTTCAAGTTTAGTTCTATCTCATTTGGTGTTATACTCAAGGATTCAAAGAGAGTTAAAGTGAGTTTGCTAGCTTTAATTTGGAGTTAGTGAATCTTAACTTTGCTTCTCTCCCACCTTTTCTCATTTACAAGCCACTCACATATCCATCTGCATGCTTAATCAAGGCTTAGACTACCTCTAATAGTCTAACTTCCATCACAAACCTCAAACCATACTCAACCGTGCAAAAGTAAGAAACATGGTGTCACAAACCAAAAAAGTGGCACGGCCTACCCGTGCCTAAAGGCACGATCGTGCCACACCTATTCGTGTGGTTTTCACTTGGTTGCTTATAATCTTGGTAGCTTGTAACTTGGTTCCATTCATCCCTTGTGATATACATCAAATTACATCAAACTCCCTTTTGATTTTCACTTAGAATCCCTTGATTCTAAGTTCCATTCCTCCCTCACATATTTGTTGCCTCACAACCAACATATTAAGTGCCACTTTCCTTAGTTTTCTCATGATTGTATTCTCCCTTGGTTTGTAAGCTTTCACTCTTAATTTGAGTTCTAGCTTGGACCATCGGCAGGTACATCATATTTGGTATCAGAGCAAGTTCAGAACTTGGCCGGAAACCCACACCATCCACACTCCCAAAGCTCCTCAAAACACAAATCCAAATTCATTCCCTCAAAACACCCACTTTCGCAATGAGAATTGGGAAAGATATGTCCCTTAGAAAAATCCTCAAACTACAAAAAGAGCTTGAAGCATTTGACCTCAGAACACAAGAAATAAACTGGGAAATGCAACAGCAAGAAAGAGAACTTGATCTACTCACCCTCTGCTTTGAAGAAAGAAGAAAATCCAATCAGCCCTTTGTTTCACAAGAGATAGATCAAAGTCACAAAGTTAATGAGGTTACCATCAACTTACCTCCTAAGTTTGATGAGCATGAAGATGAACAAGAGGAAATCAAGGAGGAAGAAAAGAAGGATCGAGAAGAGAAAGATGGGAATACATTTGAAGAGAAAAAGCTTGAGGCGGAAGAAGGTGAAATACTCACCTTAGTCACCCACCATCCACCAAAAGACACGAACCATCATAACCATCTTTTCATTCCTTTTGGTGAACCATCAAAACTTTCACCCACTCCACCCCCACCCAAAGCACTCAAACAAACCTTCTATCAAAAGCATTCAAGGCCAGTACTTACAACCCCTAATCTTGAATTAAGAGTAAGTGAGGAAGTGGTTCTAATCATGTTCAAGGAGCCCCCTACGTCCACCATTCCAATCAACAAGGGGAAGGTAAAGAAGAAAGTCTCTAAGTTCAAAAGAGACTTGTTTTCATGGTTGATTTTATTTCAACCAGAATTGAAGCAAAAGAGGAGTTCATTACCTACTATGATTTGAGGGCAAATCATTTTTAACAAGGGGAGCATGATGGAAATCCCTCCATCCCTTTTGTTAAAAAAGAATCAAATTAATTAGGTAATCTTATTGATGTATATGTGGGGGGGGTAAGTGAACCAAATCAAACTCAAATAAACCCAAATAAGAATTGAACCAAAGTAAAGAGAAAATGGAAGGCAGATTGAGATGGGATGAAAATAATAACAAAAAAGAACAAAGGATAAACAAGACCTTGCACTTGAGATAATCCTTCACGGAGCCACTCAAGGACTTGATCTTGGGCAAATCCTCTTGTCTTCACCAAGGAATCCCTCCAATTGGGAAAGAAAAGAGAACCTAGAACACCACTTGAACTTGCCAAAATTCAAGATATAGAACTAGGGATTTTGGAATACTTTTGAGAATCACACTCAAAGGTAATTGTATTTCACTTGGGAAAGCTTACAACTCTGAATTGAGAAACACTTAACACCCCCACTATATATAGGCAACAACAAGACAAGCAAAAGACACAAACTCCTAACAATTTAAAGCTAGAAAATTGAAAAGACTTAGGAAAAATTAAAAGACACAACTTAAAGGAATGGGGGAGGTTACAATAAACATTCTAGAATTCCTATCAGCTGAAGAAATCCATCCAAGTCGTGCATGATGTCAGCAAGGTGATGTCATGTAACCTATGTCTCTTCACTTGCCCAGCATTAACTCCATGCAGCAGCCTTCACTTCAACTGAGCCTTTCTCTCAGCTCACACGTCCAAATAAGGTGATTTTGAGCTTGTTGGAAAGCCCTGGAAATCTATTTTCCATAATGGGCTCATTTGCTCAATTTGGATAAGTATATCAAAAGTTATGATCCGAACATTACACCTATATCAGAACTGGACTGGAACAGGACATGTCTTCTTTGAGTAATATTTAGCCCAACCAAACGATGTCCAAATTAAACATAATTGGGCTTGTTCGAAAGCTGAGAGCTTAAACTTCAAAACCATGTGGCCCCTCAAGTTGTGGGTCTACTTGAGCTAGTCCAAAAATGAGTACAAAAAAAAAAAATTACCTTCCGACGGGATGAATCGGGCACCAATTCTTCCGGAAGGAATATGAGTTTTATCCAGATTTTCACCACTTGCTTGACTTCTTCATAGTGTCTAAAGTCCTTGAACTCACATAATAAGAGAAAATATGAGAGTTCCCATGCACGCTCTTGTTTGACACTTTTCTTCTTGGAAGTTGACCTTAAATAAAAATGATGCATATGGGAATATGCATCACTTATTATGCTGGTTTAAGGATGAATAAATCATCCAAGTTTTGATTAAACATTGAAACTGCAGGGCAAGGGTTAAATCCAGCAGCTAACCCGTTTTTTGTGTGCTTAATTTCTCAAACATACTAAGGGTTTATGTCTAATATTTTTTGATGGATTTGAAGATCAAGATGTTAGCTTTCCAACAAATCAAGTTTCATCCAACTTGGACTTCATTTGGTCGTTCAAATCAGCAATTAAACCCAAGGTGTCAAAACTGCCCAGCAGGGCCAGGATGACCCCGGTTTTGTTCTTTTTATTTCTTATGATGTAGTTTAGCTTAAATCTTGTATTTTTACATATTTTGGGTCCCCAAGATCTTAGATTTCATGTCCAATTGGAATTACCAGATTTGGAGTTCAATTGATTAGTGAATTAAGCTAATTAGTAAACCTGTGCTGTTTTGGAGTCTAATCTGCACGGTTTGGGGAATCAGGCTCATTCAAGGGCTAAATGACGTCCAATTGCTATGATTCAAAAAGAAGGGCAAACTAGACATCTTGAGGTTTCCAACCATGTAAGAAACGTAGCAATTAGTCATCATTTGAGGTGTCAAACATGCGTTGCAAGTGGAGGCAGAAACCGACTGCTTGACACCCGGTTGCTTAGCCTGGTGGTTTTCCTCCTTCAAGGGGTTTGCTTAAGGTGGAAGGCTGCCAAGCAGGTCATTTTGAGCTGCTTGATTAAGCCCCACTCAGCTACTTGAGAGAGAGACACGTGGAGCTAGTGAAACGCCACCATTTTGCAAGCTCACATTCGACCACTCAAGCATGACATGGCACACATGCAATTTTCAGTCCTTTTGAGGTGGCAGCCATGCTCTCTTACCTTCCTTGAAGGGAAATTGAGTCAACAAGGCTTCTTAATACTTAGGAAAGAGTTTAAGAAGGAAATCTTGTGTTTTGTAGCTTAAACTTTCAGCTTATGTATGTTTTAGCTTAAACCGCGTATTACTAAGCATAGGATTAGTTTAATGACTTTCCTTGCCTAGAAGGAAAGCTCTTTTCATGTAATCACAAGGCTATATAAGTGCCTTGGCTGCTCTTTTGTAAAACAACAAGCTTGAGCATTGAAATTAAGAAAAGACTTTGTGTCTTGTGTTCCTCTTAAACACTTAACTTGCTTATCCTTAATTAGGCCGATTAAGGTGGTGTTCAAGTGAAGTCTTAAGCTTGATTAAGTGGTGATATATGTATCTTAATCATAGTTTAAGGACCCTAAACTTGAGTTTGGTGGTGTTTCTGTATCCATTCTTCAAGTTTAGTTCTATCTCATTTGGTGTTTATACTCAAGGATTCAAAGAGAGTTAAAGTGAGTTTGCTAGCTTTAATTTGGAGTTAGTGAATCTTAACTTTGCTTCTCTCCCACCTTTTCTCATTTACAAGCCACTCACATATCCATCTGCATGCTTAATCAAGGCTTAGACTACCTCTAATAGTCTAACTTCCATCACAAACCTCAAACCATACTCAACCGTGCAAAAGTAAGAAACATGGTGTCACAAACCAGAAAAGTGACACGGCCTACCCGTGCCTAAAGGCACGACCGTGCCACACCTATTCGTGTGGTTTTCACTTGGTTGCTTCATAATCTTGGTAGCTTGTAACTTGGTTCCATTCATTCCTTGTGATATACATCAAATTACATCAAACTCCCTTTTGATTTTCACTTAGAATCCCTTGATTCTAAGTTCCATTCCTCCCTCACATATTTGTTGCCTCACAACCAACATATTATGTGCCACTTTCCTTAGTTTTCTCATGATTGTATTCTCCATTGGTTTGTAAGCTTTCACTCTTAATTTGAGTTCTAGCTTGGACCATCGGCAGGTACATCAGTAACCATACACCACTTGGAAAGGTGAAAGAGTGGTTGCCTTGCTTGGAGCTCGGTTGAAGGCGAATTCCGCATGAGGGAGCAACTCATCCCACCCTTTGATGCCCTTCTTGACTAGAACTCTAAGCAAAGTGCCCAAAGTCCTATTAGTCACTTCAGTTTGACCGTCGGTTTGGGGGTGGCATGTAGTGCTAAACTTGAGGTGAGTGCCAAACTTTCTCCACAGGGTTAGCCAAAAGTGGCTTAGGAACTTGGTGTCCCTATCCGACACCATGCTTCTTGGAATTCCATGGAGACGAACTATCTCTTTGAAGTAAAGGTTGGCAATGGAGGAAGCATCATTGGTGGTGATGTATATTTTCAAGGGTATCATTTTCATTCTTTCAACTCAACTTCATGGGAGGTAAGCTCCATACAAATTCATGCATGGCAAGGCCCTTCTTTAGTTCCAATATTTGAATTTCATAACAAAAGGCACGTTATGGAGTTTTATTTGAACTTCAAAGTGCCTTTTCAAAACGGGTTTTCCAAATGGGGATCAAGAGTACCTTGCATTTCAATAATGATGGAGACCATCATGAACGGCCCAAAGACCATCAAGACCAGCCACGCATCATTTGGAGTCCATTTGGTTGGTTATCTTTGGCCCACATCATAAAGTGCTGAAATGCAATCCAGTTTTGAGCAGTCTGCACTCTTCAGCCCATAACTTTTAAACGGACGGTCCAAATATGGTGAAACCACTTCCATTGGAAATTAGACTCTTCAGGCTTTTCAGAGAATCAAGAATCATTCAATTTGGATCACAAATCAGGGAGTTATGGCCCAATGAATCTGACCCTGCTGTAGGTGTGAACGCTTTTATGAGCTGAATGTGTATACATGAACCATCACGTCTTTTGGTTTGCTCAAGCTGCGTTTTTCCTTTTCTTCCAAGGCTGAAACGTGACCTTTTCAAGTCTCTCAAGCGGATAGTTGATAGGTTGTCATTGAAGTAGATAAATGGCCATGTGTATGTTGTGTCTTTTCGGTTTTCTAGTCTTTTAGGTTACATTTCAGTTTCGTGTCTTTTTGTTTTCTATCTAGTAATGAGTCTTTATCTGTTTGAGTCTTTTCATGTGCAAGGCCAGCCTACAAAAGGCCATAGTTCACGTTGTGTTAATCAAGCATTCATCAAATGAAAAGCAAAGTTCAGAATTGAGTTGCATACTCTCTTCTTTCAAAAATCCCTAGTTCTATATCTTGAGAATTGGCCCTCTCAGGTGGTGTTCTAGGTTCCTAACCTCTTCCAGGTGGTGATTCGATTCTGTATCCTAGGAAAGAGTGAAGGAATTGCCCAAGGATTGATTTGAGTGGCACCTTTCGGTTTATCTCAAACACAACCCTTGCACTTATCTTTCTTTGTTTTCTTTCTTCTTTATTCGAAACCCACAAAAGAAAGTCTTACTCGGTCAATTGAGTGCGCATATACATCAGGTGGTATGGCATGCTATGAAGTGTGCCATCTTTGAGAATCGGTCCACCACTACCATGATTGAATCTTTGTGCCTTTGGGTTCGTGGCAAACCCGTGATGAAGTCTAAACTCACATCCTCCCAAGGACCTTGAGGAAAGGGGAGAGGAGTGTATAGACCTTGGGGCCGAGAGTGGCTCTTGGCTTGTTGACAAGTAGAACACCTTCTCACATAGTGCTCTACATCCTTGGACATGCTTGGCCAACAGTAGTGCTCCTTGAGCATAGAGCGAGTCTTCTCAATGCCAAAATGTCCGGCCAAAGCCCCACCATGGAGCTCTTTAATGAGGAGTTCCCGAAACCCACTCCTTGGTATGCATAGCCGGGTCCCTTTGAAGAGAAACCCATGCTCTAAATGAAATAGACCGTGGGCATGGATAGAGCCCTTCTCATAAGTTTCCTTGAAATCTTCATCTTGGGCATACAACCCCTTAACAATCTCAAAACCAAGGACTTTGGATTCCAAGGTAGAGAGTAAGAGGTACCTTCTTGATAATGCATCCGCTCCTTTGTTGAGTTGACCCGACTTATGGTGGATCACAAAATAAAAGGCTTGGAGGTACTCAACCCACTTTGCATGCCTTGGGTTGAGCTTGTGTTGCCCTTGTATGAATTTGAGCGCCTCATGATCCGAATGGAGAATGAATTCTCCTCCCACCAAGTAGTGCCTCCAATGCTCCAAAGCTCTCACAATAGCATAGAACTCCTTATCATAAGTAGAGTACTTCCTCTTTGCATCATTGAGCTTCTCACTAAAGAAGGCAAGGGGCCTCTTCTCTTGAGATAGGATAGCCCCTATCCCAACAACGGAAGCATCACACTCTACCTCAAAGACTTTGGAGAAGCTTGGTAGAGCTAGAACGGGTGCACTTGTGAGCTTGTACTTGATTTCTTCAAAGGCCCTTTGAGCTTGATTGGTCCACTCAAATCTTTTGGCCTTAAGCCCCTCGGTCATGGGGGCAACAATGGTGCTAAAATCTCTCACAAACCTCCTATAGAAAGAGGCTAGGCCATGAAAGCTCCTAACTTGTGGAATGGAAGTAGGAACGGGCCAATCTCGGATTGCTTGGATTTTGCTCTCATCAACATGAATCCCTTGAGCCGAGACAACATAACCCAAAAATATGACTTGAGAAGTGAAAAAGTGGCACTTCTCCAAGTTTCCATAGAGCTCTTCTTGAGATAGGATACTCAAGACTTGGTGTAGGTGATGGGCATGCTCTTCTTCCCTCTTGCTATACACCAATATGTCATCAAAGTAGACAACAACAAATTTGCCGATAAGGGGCTTTAGAACTTGGTTCATAAGCCTCATGAAAGTGCTTGGTGCATTTGTCAACCCGAATGGCATGACAAGCCACTCATAGAGGCCTCCTTTAGTTTTAAAGGCCGTCTTCCACTCATCTCCCTCATAAATCCGGATTTGGTAGGAGCCACTTCTAAGATCAATCTTAGAAAAGATGGTGGCTCCATGAAGCTCATCTAGGAGATCCTCCAACCGTGGAATAGGAAAGAGATATTTGATAGTGATTTTGTTTATCGCTCTACTATCCACACACATTCTCATTGACCCATCTTTCTTCGGAACAAGCAGGGCCGGCACGGCACATGGGCTAAGGCTCTCACGAATCAAGCCTTTGGCAAGAAGATCATCTACTTGCCGTTGCACCTCTTGAGTCTCTTGGGGATTCATTCGGTAGGCCGGCTTATTTGGGAGGGTGGCACCAGGGACGAGGTCAATTTTGTGTTGTATAGTTCTTTTGGGAGGGAGGCCATGGGGAACCTCACTAGGGAAGACATGTTGGAAATCTTTGAGGAGAGAGGAAAGCAAAGGATGGGAAGAATCCTTAGCTTCGGCAGGTTCTTGGCCAAGTAAAATCCACTCCTTGAAATCATCATATTCATGGAGTTGGGAATGGAGTAGGGTAGTAAGAAAGACATCCATGCTAGGAGTGTCTTGAGGCCTTTTTTGTGAGTTGGATTTGAGAGGGGTAAGGGTGATCTTTTTGTGGTCTTTGGCAAATGTATATGTGTTTAACCGACCATCATGCATCACACTTTGGTCAAACAACCATGGACGTCCCAAGAGAACATGACAAGCATCCATGGGTACAATATCACACCAAATCTCATCCTTGTAACTTTTACCAATTGAAAAGCTAAGTAAACAACGAGAGGAGATTTGCAAGCCTTTACCTTGATTGAGCCATTGTATGGTATAAGGGCTTGGGTGTGGAGAGACCGATAGCTTGAGTTTGTCCACTAGAGTCTTGGAAGCAACATTGGCACAACTTCCACCATCAATAATAATAGAGCAAACCTTCCCCTTCACGGTACACCGGGTGTGGAAGATGTTCTCCCTTTGTTCCATGTCATTTTGGAAAGCAATACCACTCAAGGCTCTTATTATCACAAGCATTTCTCCTTCATCGGGCCCCTCTTCGACTTCTTCAAGAGCTTCGGTCATGAGAAGCTCCTTTTCTTCCCCATCATTCTCATCATCTAGCTCCTCACAATAAGCTTGATACTCGGCCAAAGTGACTACTCTTTTGTTAGGACACTCGGAAGCAAAGTGTCCAAGGCTGATGTATATGTGGGTGGGCAAGTGAACCAAATCAAACTCCAACTCAAATAAGCCAAATTGGAAAGAGAAATGAAAGATGGATGAGATGGATGAAGAACTTCACTACACAAGAAAAAGGGGTAGAACAAGATCTTGTAATTGAGATAATCATTCACAGAGCCACTCAATGACTTGACCTTGGGCTAATTCTCTTGTCTTAACCAAGGAATCACTCCAATTGGAAAAGATAGAGAACCTAGAACACCACTTGAATGAGCCAAATTCAAGATATAGAACTAGAAATTTTGAGACACAAATGAGAATCACTCTCAAAGGTGCTTGTATTACTTTGGAAATCTCTTACAATGCTGAATGATTAGCTTCCCATGCCCCTCCCCTTTTATAGACTCAGCAAAAGACAATCAAAAGACTCAAATAACTCCTAACAATTAAAACTAGCTAATGAAAAGTCTAAGAAAAATGAAAAGACACATCATAAAAGGGGGTGGGGGAGGTTACAAGGAATATTCTAGGATTTTTGCATCTGATTACATCAATCTAGAAGCATCTAAAACGTGCACAATATCAGCCACACAAATATATGTAACCTAAGACTCTTCATATTCCCAGCATTAATCCTTGCAACTGCCTCAACTTCAACAGAGCATAACTTCCAGAATACTCGGCAAAATCACGCGTTCTTGGGCTTGTTAGAAAGCCCTGGAAGTCTATTTTCCAGAATGGGCTCATTTGCTCAATTTGGAGAAGCGGTTTGAAAGTTATGGCCCAAACAATGCACCTATCTCAGACTGGACTGGATCAGCATAACTTATCTTTGAGTGATATTTTGCCCAATCAAATGATGTCCAAATTAAACAAACTTGGGCTTATTTGAAAGCTCAAATCTTAAACTTCAAAACCATGTGGAGCCTCAAGTTATGGATCCACTTGAGCTTGTCCACAAGTGGTCACAAAAATCGGGTTCCGCAGGGATGAATTCGGCACCAAATTTCTAGCAAAGCTTAACCTCTTTTTGACCTCTCCATAGTGTCGTGAGTCTTTGAACTCACTTAAGAAGACCAAATAAGTACACTTCCAAGCATGATCTTCTTTGACCCTTTTCTTCTTTGAAATTGGACTTGAATAAAAATGATGCATATGGAAATATGCATCATACTCTGCGGGTTGTTTTGAGTTTGTCCTCAAACTCAAAGGGTTGGCAAGCTTCTCATGAGGGGAGGCATGCTTATGAAATGGGAGCTCTTGTAGGAAGTGGTCAAAGGGCATCACCTCTAGAGAGATATAGAAGAGGGTGAGGGGAGGATGATAAAACGGGTCATATCTGGTGAGGAGAAGAGGCGGAAGTGGGAAATCTTCTTTGGGGGCAAGGGCTTGGGAAGAATGAATGAGGGTTAAGGCTTGTCGGTCCTTTTGTGGCTTGGGGCTTTGGCACGATGGAATAGGGGTCAAGGTGATTTTCTTCTCATCCTTAATAAAGGAGTAGGTGTTGAGACGCCCATGATGAATTACATGGCGATCAAACATCCATGGTCTACCCAACAATATATGGCTTGCATCCATAGGAAGAATGTCACACAATATCTCATCCTTATAGTGGTCTCCAATAGAAAGAGAAATGAGGCACTTATGAGAAATGTATATACCTTTGCCTTGATTTAGCCATTGGATGCTATAAGGCTTAGGATGGGGTGTAGTCTCAAGTTTGAGCTTGTCCACCATGGTTTTGGATGCAACATTTGTACAACTCCCTCCATCGATGATGAGGGTACAAACTTTCCCTTGAATAGTGCACCTTGTGTGGAAAATCGCCTCTCTTTGCTCCAAGCCTTCTTGAGTAGCAAATCCGCTCAATGCTCGCCTAATGACAAGCAACTCACCTTCATCGGGGCCTATGATAACCTCTTCTTCTTTTTTCTCCAAACTTTTCCTCTTCTTCATGGTCATGCTCCTCAAAAGAAGCTTGGTACTCAGCCAGGGAAACAATCTTCTTGTTAGGACACTCAGATGCAAAATGTCCCATACCTTGAAAACGGAAACAACGAACCTGGTCTTTTGGCCGTGAGGGCACTTTTGTGGGAGGTGGAGGGGTGATG
>JAKOGI010004561.1:0-24166 GCA_029747015.1 Carnegiea gigantea
TTCTCCCTATGAGCTTGTTCAGCCACTTGGGAAGGGGTGAGGCTAGCGGACATGATAGCTTTGTGGGGGAAGCTTAGTGTTTTGGGACGGGAAGAGGGAGGCACGGCCGTGTGCAGTGGCACGGGGTGGGCGTGCTCACGGGCTGAGGGTGAATTCTGGGACAGGGTATGTGGCACGGTCGTGTGGGTTGGCACGGGGTGACCGTGCTGGGTTGCTGGAAAATGAAGGTTGCAGGAATTGTGTGGCACGATCGTGCTATGGGGGCACGGGGCACCCGTGCTGTGTTTCTGGTTGTGCACGGCTGAAAATCCGTGGGGGGAGTGTTTGGGATGTTTTTGTGGGTTTTGTGTTTGGGATGTGTTTGAGGTTGGAAGCAATACTCAGGAGGGTAGCCGAGGCTCTGATACCAAGTTGATGTATGCTTGCAATGAACACAACCCAAGCTTACTCCACCCTTGTTCTTGCTAAGGAAACTAAGGGAGGAAAGGGAGAGAGTGTAAAAGATAAGAGGAGAGTTGATAGAGCAAGCACCTTCAAGAGATAATCCAAGAGGAGCCACTCTTGTTGGATACTTGGGCAATCCCCTTAGATCAATTAGAATCACCACTACAATTGAGATAAAGGCCTAGACCAACCCTTAACTTGGCCACCTTAAATATAAACTATTCTGTATTCACGCTTCACAAGGCAAGTATTTTGCTAGGTGGCACAAGCATGCATCTGAAGGGAACAAGAAAAAGAGAACAAGGAAACCTGATAGGATCAAGTGGACTTGATGGAGACCATCGTGAGAAGCCCAAGGACCATCAATCTCAGCCCAAGGAGGATTCACTCAAGCTTCAAGAGGTCAAGGAAGTTGCCAAACTTTGCCGGAAATTGGCGTTCATGCCCGAAGAGGTAGTGCCGCCTTCATCCAGAAATTTCCCGATTTTTGTGTGCACTTTTGGCCTACCTAACGTGGACCCACAACTTGAGGCTCCACATGGTTTTAAAGCTTAAGATGTCAGCTTTAAAATAAGCCCAATTTTATTTAATTTGGACTCCATTTGATTGGGCAAAATATCACTCAAAGATACGTTGTGCTGATCCAGTCCAGTCTGAGATAGGTGCATTGTTTGGGCCATAACATTCAAACCGCTTATCCAAATTGAGCAAATGAGCCCATTCTGGAAAATAGACTTCCAGGGCTTTCTAACAAGCCCAAGAACGCGTGATTTGGCCGAGTATTCTTGAAGTTATGCTCTGTTGAAGTTGAGGCAGTTGCAAGGATTAATGCTGGGAATATGAAGAGTCTTAGGTTACATATATTTGTGTGGCTGATATTGTGCACGTTTTAGATGCTTCTAGATTGATGTAATCAGCTGCAAAAAAATCCTAGAATATTCCTTGTAACCTCCCCCACCCCCTTTTATGATGTGTCTTTTCATTTTTCTTAGACTTTTCATTAGCTAGTTTTAATTGTTAGGAGTTATTTGAGTCTTTTGATTGTCTTTGCTGAGTCTATAAAAGGGGAGGGGCATGTGAAGCTAATCATTCAGCATTGTAAGAGATTTCCAAAGTAATACAAGCACCTTTGAGAGTGATTCTCATTTGTGTCTCAAAATTTCTAGTTCTATATCTTGAATTTGGCTCATTCAAGTGGTGTTCTAGGTTCTCTTTCTTTTCCAATTGGAGTGATTCCTTGGTTAAGACAAGAGAATTAGCCCAAGATCAAGTCATTGAGTGGCTCCGTGAATGATTATCTTAATTACAAGGTCTTGTTTATCCTTGTTCTTTTTGTTATTATTCTTCAAACCATCTCAAACTATCTTCCACCATATTCACTTTTCTTTGGTTGATTCTTGTTTAGTTTGAGTTTGAGTTTATTTGGTTCACTTACCACCCACATCTACATCAATTGGTATCAGAGCCAAGGCTTTTAAGTGACCCACATCATACCCAAACACATCCCAAAAAGCCAAAACACAAAAAAAAAAAAAGAGGCACAAACCGGCAATCCGAAGTCTTGAAGACCAGAGAAGCAGCACGGTGCCCCCTTGCCACAACACACGACCGTGCCATATTCTTTTTCCAGGAATCTTCAAGTCGAGACGGAGCACGGTGCCCCCGTGCCGCCAAGCACGACCGTGCCACTCTACTTTTCTGCATTTTCTTCAGCCGAAGCATAGCACGGCCTGACCGTGCCCCCTTGCACGACCGTGCCACTTCCCCTGCTGCATATTCTTCCTTCAACGCATCTCCAACATGTCTACAAAGTCCACAAGAAGCGACCAAGCACGTGTGGAAGAGTTAGAAGCACAACTCCCTTATCTTCGAACTCAACTTGGGCAACTTTTGGAGGAGAAAAGAAGGTGGGTTCATAGCCCCACTCCCTCTCATCCTCATGAACCGGTGGTTGAATCTGAAGAGGAAGTCCATCACTCCCATGCCAATTCAAGTAATGAGGAACCCCCAAGGAGACGAAGGCAAGGAGGAAATATTGGTGGTGTCCGAATTGACATCCCCGAATTTGAAGGCCAACTTGATCCGGACTTATTTCTCGTTTGGTTGCACACCATTGAGAGGATCTTTGAATATGAGGACATCCCGGAAGATAAGAAGGTAAAGCTTGTAGCCCTTAAACTCAGAAAATATGCTTCAATCGGGTGGGCTAACCTTGGAGCGAAAAGAGCAAGAAACGGGAAAGGGAAAATCAGAACTTGGGCCAAAATGAAAGAAAAACTCAAGGCCAAGTTTCTTCCCTCTCACTATGTGCAAGACAAGTATCTCAAGCTCCATCGACTCAAGCAAGGATCCAAGAGTGTGGAAGAATACACTCGGGAGTTTGAACAACTCCTACTCAAATGCGATTTGAGAGAAGACGACTCACAAACCTTGGTAAGATACTTGACCGGTCTTGATGAGTCCATTGCTCATGTAATTGAGTTGCACCCCTATTCATCCCTAGATGACTTGAGTTCTCTAGCCTACAAGGTAGAGCAACAAAAGAAATCAAAGGGAAAGAGTGTCCTTTCCAAGCCTCTCTCTCGTCCTTACCCCACACAAAAGCCTCCGTACTACCCTCCTCGTCCACAAAATCCCCCACCTCCACAAACCAAAACACCACTCCAACCCCTCCAAAACCCTCCACACAAGAGCCCAAATCAAAGGACAAGGTTCGTTGCTTTCGGTGTCAAGGCATGGGACACTATGCATCTGAGTGTCCAAACAGGAGGATTGTTTTCCTAGCGGAGTACCAAGAAGCATGTGATGAACATGCCTATGATGAAGAAGAAGGAGAGCACTTTGAAGAAGGAAGTTTAGAAGAAGTTGAGGAAGGCCCCGATGAAGGAGAGTTGCTTGTTATCCGCCGGGCCTTGAGTGGAATTGCCACTCAAAAGGACATGGAGCAAAGAGAAGCCATTTTTCACACCAGGTGTCCCGTAGGAGACAAGGTTTGTTCCCTTATCATTGATGGAGGTAGTTGTGCTAACGTTGCCTCAAAGACTATGGTGGACAAACTCAAGCTGCAAGTCTCTCCTCGTCCAAATCCCTACACCATACAATGGTTGAATCAAGGCAAGGGTTTGCAAATTACTCACCGTTGTCTTGTTTCTTTTTCAATTGGGAAAAACTATAAAGATGAGATTTGGTGTGATATAGTCCCCATGGATGCTTGCCTAATATTATTGGGTAGACCATGGCTTTTTGATAGAAGTGTCATCCATGATGGCCGGATGAACACTTACTCTTTTCTCAAGGACCGTAAGAAATTCACTCTTACCCCTCTCAAAAGTCCTTCCCCCTCTAAGCCAAAAGACAATCCTCATTTGGAAGTCTTCTTTACTACTCTTCTCAAATCTGAGCACCATGAGTATGAGTCTTTTAAAGACTTGATACTTTTACCAGAAGAGTCTAAGCCATCATCTCCCTCACATCCACTACTCACCCCTCTTCTACAAGCCTATCACCATGTTTTTCCACAAGAAATTCCACATGGCCTTCCCCCTCCAAGATCAATCCAACACAAGATAGACCTCGTTCCCGGATCCGTACTTCCAAACAAGCCGGCATACCGGATGTCTCCAAG
This sequence comes from Carnegiea gigantea, assembly GCA_029747015.1. Taxonomy (NCBI): domain Eukaryota; kingdom Viridiplantae; phylum Streptophyta; class Magnoliopsida; order Caryophyllales; family Cactaceae; genus Carnegiea; species Carnegiea gigantea. The sequence goes on from JAKOGI010004561.1 coordinate 4,070, forward strand.
CGAAACTCAAGAAGTCCAAAGACAAGTGAATGATCTCTTGTCCAAGGGTTTAATTCGGGAAAGTCTAAGCCCATGTGCCGTGCCCGCCCTCCTTGTTCCTAAGAAGGATGGTAGCATGCGTATGTGTGTTGATAGCCAGGCAATAAACAAGATCACTATCAAGTACCGGTTTCCTATTCCCCGATTGGAAGATCTATTGGATGAATTACATGGAGCCGCTGTCTTTTCTAAGATTGATCTTAGAAGTGGCTATTATCAGATTCGTATTTTTGAAGGTGATGAATGGAAAACCGCCTTTAAGACTAAAGGAGGTTTATATGAGTAGCTTGTAATGCCATTCGGGCTTACTAATGCCCCGAGCACTTTTATGAGACTCATGAACCAAGTTCTCAAGCCCCTCATTGGAACTTGTTTTGTCGTTTACTTTGATGATATCTTGGTCTATAGCAAGACCGAGGAGGAGCATGCCAAGCATTTGCAACAAGTTTTGGAGATTCTTTCACAAGAACAACTTTATGGCAATATAGAGAAATGCTTTTTCTTCACTCCTCAAGTGGTATTCTTTGGTTTCATTGTTTCCGCCCAAGGCCTCCAAGTTGATGAAAGCAAGATCAAGGCTATTCAAGAGTGGCCAACTCCTACATCCGTCACTCAAGTAAGGAGTTTCATGGCCTAGCCTCATTTTACCGGAGGTTCATTAGAAATTTCAGCACTATCGTGGCTCCTATGACCGAGGTAATTAAATGCAAAGAGTTTTCATGGAATGAGCAAGCACAACAAGCCTTTGAAGAGATCAAGAAGAAGCTCACTAGTTCACCCGTTCTAGCCTTGCCTGACTTTACCAAAGTCTTTGAAGTAGAATGTGATGCATCCGGGGTAGGAATTGGAGCTGTCCTATCTCAAGAGAGGAGACCCAATGCCTTTTTTAGTGAGAAGCTCAACGATGCCAAGAAGAAGTACTCCACCTATGACAAGGAGTTTTATGCAATCATTAGAGCATTGGAGCATTGGCGTCATTACTTAGTTGGAGGTGAGGTCATCCTTCATTCCGACCATGAAGCTCTCAAATACATTCAAGGACAACACAAGCTCAACCCTAGACATGCTAAATGGGTAGAGTATCTTCAGTCCTTCCACTTCACTATCCAACATAAGGCGGGTACTCTCAACAAAGGAGCTGATGCGTTGTCAAGAAGGTACTTATTACTCTCCACTTTGAGTACTAAAGTACTTGGGTTTGAAGTTGTTAAAGATTTGTACCCAAAAGATGATGATTTCAAGGACATTTTTGAGAAGTGTCTTAAACACCCCCATGGGTTGTTCCACTTAGAAGATGGTTTCCTATTCAAAGGTTCACGCCTTTGTATACCTCAATGTGGATTTCGTGAACTGCTTATCCAAGAGCTGCATGGAGGAGCCCTAGTTGGCCATTTTGGTGTTGAGAAGACTAGATCAATGTTGAAGGAACACTACTATTGGCCTAAGATGTCAAGAGATGTAGAGCATTTCATCAAAAGATGTTCTACTTTTCAAATGGCTAAGAGCCATTCTTTGCCCCAAGGATTGTATTCTCCACTCCCCATTCCTCAAGCCCCTTGGGAAGATATTAGCCTGGATTTTATCACGGGTTTTCCTAGAACCCAAAGGAACAAAGACTCCATTATGGTGGTTGTGGATCGATTCTCCAAGATGGCGCATTTCATCCCTTACCACACCACTAATGATGCTACTCAAGTGGCTAATCTTTACTTCAAGGAGATTGTGAGACTACATGGCATTCCAAAGAGCATGGTATCCGATCGTGACTCCAAGTTTCTTAGTCATTTTTGGCTAACTCTATGGCGCAAATTGGGTACTCAACTCAAGTTTAGCACTACCTGTCATCCCCAACCTGATGGCCAAACTGAAGTCACTAATAGGACTTTGGGTACCTTACTTCGAGTCCTAGTGAAGAAGCATTTGAAGAATTGGGATGAGTTGCTACCACATGCCGAGTTTGCATTCAATCGAGTGCCTAGTAAGTCGACCCAACTCTCTCCATTTCAAGTTGTGTATGGCTACAATCCCAAGATTCCCTTGGATCTTGTTCCCATTCCAACTCCCACAAAATTTAGTTGGGAAGCTGAAAAAAGAGCCAAGGAGATCCAAGATCTTCATGCAAGAGTTAGAGATAACATTGCCAAGGCTAATGAAAGAGCCATGCCAAGCGCCAACAAGCATCGCAAGGAGGTACATTTTCAGCCAGGAGATTTGGTATGGATTCACATGAGGAAGGAGCGTTTCCCTTCAAAGAGAAAATCTAAGTTGATGCCGCGTTCCGATGGTCCATTTGAAATCCTTGAGAAGGTTGGGCGCAATGCATACAAGGTTGATCTACCTGGAGATTATGGAGTTTCGGCTACCTTCAATGTCTCCGATCTTAGCCCCTATTTCGATGATGAGCCCCTTCCTAGTTTGAGGGCAAACTTTCACTTACCCGGGGGGTAATGATGGAGACCATCGTGAGAAGCCCAAGGACCATCAAGCTCAGCCCAAGGAGGATTCACTCAAGCTTCAAGAGGTCAAGGAATTTGCCAAACTTTGCCGGAAATTGGCGTTCATGCCCGAAGAGGTAGTGCCGCCTTCATCCAGAAATTTCCCGATTTTTGTGTGCCCTTTTGGCCTACCTAACGTGGACCCACAACTTGAGGCTCCACATGGTTTTGAAGCTTAAGATGTCAGCTTTAAAATAAGCCCAATTTTATTTAATTTGGACATCAAATGATTGGGCAAAATATCACTCAAAGATACGTTGTGCTGATCCAGTCCAGTCTGAGATAGGTGCATTGGTTGGGCCATAACTTTTAAACCGCTTATCCAAATTGAGCAAATGAGCCCATTCTGAAAACTAGACTTCCAGGGCTTTCTCACAAGCCCAAGAACGCGTGATTTGGCTGAGTATTCTGGAAGTTAGGCTCTGTTGAAGTTGAGGCAGTTGCAAGGATTAATGCTGGGAATATGAAGAGTCTTCGGTTACATATACTTGTGTGGCTGATATTGTGCACGTTTAGATGCTTCTAGATTGATGTAATCAGCTGCAAAAATCCTAGAATATTCCTTGTAACCTCCCCCACCCCTTTTATGATGAGTCTTTTCATTTTTCTTAGACTTTTCATTAGCTAGTTTTAAATGTTAGGAGTTATTTGAGTCCTTTGATTGTCTTTTGCTGAGTCTATAAAAGGGGAGGGGCATGTGAAGCTAATCATTCAGAATTGTAAGAAATTTCCAAAGCAATACAAGTACTTTGAGTGTGTTTCTCAAAAGTGCATCTAAAATTCCTAGTTCTATATCTTGAATTGTGGCAAATTCAAGTGGTGTTCTAGGTTCTCTATCTTTTCCATTGGAGTGATTCCTCGGTTAAGACAAGAGAATTAGCCCAAGATCAAGTCATTGAGTGGCTCCGTGAAGGATTATCTTAATTACAAGGTCTTGTTTATCCTTGTTCTTTTTGTTATTATTCTTCAAACCATCTCAAACTATCTTCCACCCTATTCACTTTTCTTTGGTTGATTCTTGTTTAGTTTGAGTTTGAGTTGATTTGGTTCACTTACCACCCACATCTACATCAGGACTAGCAAGGGTGATGATAACCCACCTTGGTTTGCACACTTGGGCGAATCTTCTTCCTTCAACTAAATTACAGAATTTAATCACCTTCTTAGTTGAATCAAGAAGACCTAGAGACCCACTTGAGTTGCCAAGCTCAAGATATAACACTAGGAATTTTGAGGGGGGATAGAGCAAGCACCTTCAAGAGATAATCCAAGAGGAGCCACTCTTGTTGGATACTTGGGCAATCCCCTTAGATCAATTAGGAATCACCACCTAATTAAGATAAAGGGACCTAGACACCACTTAAGTTGCCACACTTAAGATATAGACTAGGAATTTTGAGGGGAGAGTTTCTTTGAGAACTCACAAGCTTATACATTCAAGTTTGGTTACAAAATGAGGGCCAAGCTGGTTTTTATGCTTGATGGCCGAGTTTCCCACCCTTCCCAAGCAGCAAAATCAAAACTAAGTACATTTGGGGAAGAGAAACACATCAAATTAGCCACTACAAGTTAAACACCTCACTACCTAGCTTAATCTACCTCCTTAGGGGTTATTATGCCTCCCAAATGAGGTGTCAAGCTTACAAAAGTCCTAGAGTGCAGCAAAGGCGAGTCATTAGGCAAGTGGGCAAACAAGAACCAAGGGAAATCAGCCTCTTGTACCGGCTGGAGACAAACCGGTTAAAAGGGTGTTTCCTTGTCCTTTTGGCTGGATAATATCAACACAAGGGGGTGCTTTGGATGGGGTTTGAACCCATGACCTGATAAATATTTGTGTCCCCTTTCATGCTGCAAAATTTGACAAAAGTTGGAGTTGAGGAAGTCAACCAATTAGGGCCTTATTTCGGACTGTGCTGGATTGCACCCTGCAGTGCGCTGTCTCAGGTTTTGGCTTGGTTGACTGACCAAATGGACTCCAAATGCTTTGCAAAAGGTCTTGTTGGAAAGCTACGATCTTACGCTTTAAGGGGGTGGTGCGTGCAGGAAATTTCCCCTTCTACATTTTGCTCCAACAGAGAAACAAAACCGGGTCAGAAACGGTATGAACTGGGCAGTTCACTTTCTTCTTTGTGGATACATTTTCTGACTATGGCATGAACTCCTTTGGCCTTCTTGGACTCCCTAGCGGGGGATGGATCATTGGCAATGGCTTTTGAAGGTTTGGTGGGATGGTCTCCATCAACTAGGAATTTTGAGGGGAGAGTTTCTTTGAGAACTCACAAGCTTATGCATTCAAGTTGGTTGCAAAATGAAGGAACCAAGCTGCCTTTTTAACAAGCCATGGCCGAGCTCCCTCTCTCCCTAGGCAGCAAATACAAAGCTAAGTACATGTGGGGAAGAGAGACACATCAAATCAGCCACTACAAGTTAAACACCTCACTACCTAGCTTAATCTACCTCATTAGGGGTTATTATGCCTCCCAAATGAGGTGTCAAGCTTACAAAAGTCCTAGAGTGCAGCAAAGGTGAGTCATTAGGCAAGTGGGCAAGCAAAAACCAAGGGAAATCAGCCCCTTGTACCGGCTAGAGACAAACCGGTTAAAAGGGTGTTTTCCTTGTCCTTTTGGCTGGATAATACCAACACAAGGGGGTGCTTTGGATGGGATTTGAACCCTTGACTTGATAAATATTTATGTCCCCCTTCATGCTGCAAAATTTCAGAAACAATGGAGTTGAGTTGGTGGGCCAAACATTCCCTTAATTCGGACTGTGCTGATTGGCGCCCTGCAGTGCACTGTCTTCAGTTTTGGGCTTGGTTGGCTGACCAAATGGACTCCAAATGCCTTGCAAAAGGTCTTGTTGGAAAGCTAAGATCTTAAGCTTTAAGGGGGTGGTGCGTGCAGGAAATTTCCCCTTCTGCATTTTGCTCCAACAGAGAAACAAAACTGGGTCAGAAACGGTATGAACTGGGCAGTTCACTTTCTTCTTTGTGCATACGTTTTCTGACTATGGCATGAACTCCTTTGGCCTTCTTGGACTCCTTAGCGGGGGACGGATCATTGGCAATGGCTTTTGAAGGTTTGGTGGGATGGTCTCCATCAGGTGAGTAAAGACCTTGAGGCAAGACATGGCTTTTGGAAAGTTGACAAGTAGAACACCGTTTAACGTAATGTTCGACATCCTTGGCCATCTTGGGCCAATAGTAGTGTTCTTTCAACATGAGTGTGGTCTTCTCAATGCCAAAGTGACCGGCCAAAGCCCCTCCATGGACTTCTTTAATCAAAAGCTCCCTAATACCTCCTTTGGGAACACATAACCGGTTTCCTTTGAATAAGAACCCCTCTTGAATGTGAAATGGGCCGTGGGGATGCCGTGAGCATACTTCAAAGGTCTCCTTGAAGTCTTCATCTTTGGGGTTACAACTCTTTGATCAATTCAAACCCAAGGACTCTTGAATCAAGGGATGAGAGGAGGAGATATCTCCTAGACAAAGCATCCACACCCTTGTTTAAGTGCCCGAACTTGTGGTGGATCACAAAGTGGAAAGCTTGAAGATATTCCACTCATTTAGCATGCCTTGGGTTGAGCTTATATTGCCCTTGTATGAATTTGAGCGCCTCATGATCCGAATGGAGGATGAATTCTCCTCCCACCAAATAGTGTCTCCAATGTTCCAAGGCCCTTACTATGGCGTAAAACTCCTTATCATATGTTGAGTATCTTCGCTTGGCCTCATTGAGTTTCTCACTAAAGTAAGCTAAGGGTCGGCCTTCTTGTGATAAGACCGCCCCTATGCCCACTCCCGAAGCATCACACTCAACCTCAAATATCTTGGAGAAGCTTGGAAGAGCAAGTATGGGTGCACTAGTGAGTTTCTCCTTGACATCTTCAAAGGCGGTTTGGGCCTTTTCATTCCACTCAAACTTCTTGGACTTGAGGATCTCAGTCAAAGGAGCCATGATTGTGCTAAAATTCTTGACAAACCTCCTATAAAAAGAGGCTAAGCCATGAAAACTTCTCACTTGGTGGATAGATGAAGGAACCGGCCATTCTCGGATGGATTGGACTTTGCTCTCATCAACTTGTATCTCGTGGGCCGAAACAACATACCCTAAGAAAACAACTTGGGGAGTGAAGAAGTGACACTTCTCCAAGTTGCCATACAACTTCTCTTGGGAGAGAACTTCAAGAACTTGTTGGAGGTGATTAGCATGCTCCTTCTCACCTTGGCTATAAACCAAGATGTCATCGAAATAGACCACCACAAACCTTCCAATGAAAGGCTTGAGGACTTGATTCATTAGACGCATGAAAGTGCTTGGAGCATTAGTAAGGCCAAATGGCATGACCAACCATTCATATAGTCCCCCTTTGGTCTTGAAGGCCGTCTTCCACTCATCCCCTTCATAGATTCGAATTTGATAGTAGCCACTCCTAAGATCAATCTTAGAGAAAACGGTGGCCCCATGCAACTCATCAAGTAGGTCCTCCAACCTAGGGATGGGATAGCGGTACTTAATAGTAATCTTGTTGATAGCCCTACTATCCACACACATCCTCATGCTTCCATCCTTCTTTGGAACCAATAAGGCCGGAACGGCACATGGACTCAAACTCTCCCGAATCATTCCTTTGGCCAAAAGTTCATCCACTTGTCTTTGGATTTCTTGGGTTTCTTGTGGGTTCATTCTATAGGCCGGTTTATTTGGAAGGGTGGATCCGGGAATGAGGTCTATCTTGTGTTGGATGGTCCTTTGAGGGGGTAGGCCATGAGGTATTTCTTGTGGGAACACATGATCATAGGTTTGGAGAATAGGGATTAGGAGGGGGTGGGAATGAGTGATGGTTTCGGTTTTCTCTAGGCCAAGTAAAAGCCATTCCTTGAATGATTCAAACTCATGGTTTTCGGCCTTGAGGAGGTTAGAGAGGAGGATGTCTTTTTGTGGGGTTTCTTTTGGCTTGAGGAGTTGGGAAGGACGAATGGGGGTTAGGGTGATTTTCTTGTGGTCTAAGATGAAGGAGTAGGTGTTCATCCGGCCATCATGCATAACATTTCTATCAAAAAGCCATGGTCTACCAAGGAGTACATGACATGCATCCATGGGAATCACATCACACCAAATCTCATCCTTATAATTCTTTCCAATGCTCAAAGTAACTAAGCAACAGGATGAAACATGAATACCTTTGCCTTGGTTGAGCCATTGAATGGTGTATGGAAAGGGGTGTGGAGATGCCGTGAGTTAAAGCTTGTCCACCAAGGTCTTGGATGCCACATTGGTGCAACTCCCTCCATCAATGATGAGGGAGCATACTTTGCCTCCTATGGTGCATCTTGTGTGAAAGATGGCCTCCCTTTGTTCGTTCCCATCTTGAGTAGCCAACCCACTCAAAGCTCGCCTAACCACCAAGAGTTCACCTTCATCCGGACCCTCCTCTACTTCTTCTAGGGCCTCATTCAAGTACAACTCCTTCTCTTCCTCCATTTCCTCCGCAAAAGATGCTTGGTACTCGGCTAGGGTAACCACTCTCTTGTTTGGACACTCGGATGCAATGTGTCCTAGGCCTTGGCACCTAAAGCACCGCCTTGTCTCCTTTGGTTTTGTGGGCACTTGAGGGGCTGTTTTGGGGACCGTAGGTGGAAGTGGTTTCGGGTTTGGAGGGCTAAAGGGCTTTGGGGTAGTGTAGGAAGGCCTTTGAGGAGTGTAGGTATGATTTTGTGGTTTAAAGGCTTCACTCTTCCCCCTAGCTTTCTTTTGTAGTTCCACCTTGTGAGCTAAAGAGCTTAACTCATCAAGGGTGGTGTATGGGTACAATTCTACTACATGGGCTATCTTCTCATCCAACCCACCAAGATACCTCACCAAAGTTTGTTCCTCATCCTCCTTAAGGTCACATTTTATGATCAATTGCTCAAATTCCCTCGTATATTCCTCCACACCTAGAGACCCTTGTTTTAAATGGTGGAGTCTAGAAAAGTTCTCTTGAAGGTAGTGAGAGGGAAGGAACTTCTCTTTGAGTTTTTCTTTCATTTTCCTCCAAGTTTTAATCTTCCCCTTCCCCTTCCTAGCCCTCTTAGATAAAACATTAGCCCACCAAGTAGAAGCATACTTTCGAAGTTTAAGGGCTACTAGTTTTACCTTCTTTTCATCCGGGATGTCCTTGTAATCGAACACTCTCTCCACGGTTTGTAGCCAATCCAAGAACTCATCCGGATCAAGCTTGCCTTCAAACTCGGGAATGTCAACCTTGAAGTCGTTGAAGCCACCTCCATGGTGCCTTCCTTGCCTCCTCGAGCCTCTACTAGCTCCACTTTGAGATCCAAATGGGTTGAGATCCGAATCACTCTCTTCCGGGTCACTAGATTCACTTGGAATAGGTGAATCCCTCAAGTTGTTTCTCTTTTCTCTCATGAGTTTTTGAAGTTGGGATTGCAAATACTTAACTCTAGCTTCCATTTCGGCCTTTTCTCTCAAGGCTTGCTCGGCTATTTGTTCGGAAGTACGGCTAGAAGACATGATGTGTAAGCTTTGTGAACGAGAAGAACGAAAATAGGCTGAAAAGGAGGTGGCACGGTCGTGCCTTTAGGCACGGGTAGGCCGTGCCAAATTGCTGTCGAAAGGTGAAAGTGGCTGGAAAGACAGTGGCACGGTCGTGCCCTTAAGCACGGGTAGGCCGTGCCAAAATGCTGTCCAGTGCGGGTGAAGAAAGGCCGTTTTGTGGTTTGTGTTTGAGAAATGTGTTGGGGGTGGAAGCTTGGCCAAGAGGGTAGCCTAAGCTCTGATACCAAATGATGATGTATGTAGCCTAGGTGATGCCAAGAATGAAGATAAAAGATGGGAAAGATAGAAAACCAAACCAAGCAAAAACAAGTAGCTCTAACCGATTTTGGAAGATAGAATGCAACCCTCTTGTCTAGGATAAGCCAATGGCGCCACCTAGAAGAGAAGTTGGGCTATTCCTCCTTCACTTATGGATACAGAATTAAATCACCACCATAAGCAAGAAGAGGAACCTAGAAGAACACCACTTGAACTAGCCAATTCAAGCTAAAGCAACTAGGAATTTCAAAGAGAGAGTAAACACTCACTTTCTTTTGTATTTCAAATTCAAGCTGCCTTCTTACATTCCTAAAGGCCCCTTATATAGGAGGGAGCCTCAAAATTCAGATTGAAGGGTTACAAGCCAAGCCAATTCGGACCAAGACAAAAGAGGAAGCACAAAAAGCAAGAAAAGTACAAAAGGTGATGTTGACAGTTGCTGGCAGCTTTCCAGTTTTGCAGGGTCTACTTTCAGCAGCCATATCTCCCTTTCTACTTACCCAAATTGGCTGCAACATACCTTAATAGAAAGCTTAGAAAGTGCTCTTTCATGTGACTACTTTTGGAGCTCAGTTGGTGCAGCCGTTCAGGAGTTATGAGCAGAACAAGTGAGATGGTGCAGTCTGACTTCCGAAAAGCACCTTTAGAAGTTTCCTCTCTTTTAGCCTCCTTGGGACACGTTTGACTCTGGTTTCTTTTCCCACCCTTTTAGCCAACTCAAAAAGGGATCTAGGTTTCAAAATTCCAGGTTGTTAGGAGTACTTTAGGTTAGGGAAATTGGGCTTCCAAAACCGGGTACAATCTGGCCTGGAAGAACAGTTTGGGCAGTTGGGCTTTAACAAAGGGTTTGGGTGGGCAAATGACATCCAAATGGGATGAAACTTGATTTATTGGGCAGCTAACTCTCCCATATTTCCAGGAACACCAAAAGTTTGGCTTTAAAGCCTCAGGACATCAGGTTACCAAGGTCAGAAAGTCGGGCCATGCGCAGGATGAACCCGGTAGAATGCAAGTGATCATCTCTTGATTGATTTCTAGTCCTTGGAAAGCCTTTATGACCTCTTGAGCTAGAAGAACCCCTTGGGGCTGATCCCCATCATTAGTCCTCAAATCAGTTTAGGTAATTACCTCCTCTTCTTGATTCATTGGATGGCTGAAATAGAATCAACCATTCAAATAGCTTGCCTTTGATTTTGGAGGCTCTCTTCTCTTCATGTCCCTTGCTGATTTGAATGTTGGACTTAAGGGACTCTTTGAATATATCATGAACCACTTCCTCACTTACTCTTAATTCAAGATTAGGAGTTGTAAGTAATGGTTTTGAATGCTCTTGACAGAAGGTTTGTTTGAGTGCCTTGGGTGTGGGTGGAGTGGGGAAAAAGGTTGATGGTTCACCAAAGGTCATGAAAAGAATACTTCGATTCTCTTTGCATTTTGGTGGGTGGTAAGTGTCTAAGGTGAGCATTTCACCTTCATCCGCCTCAATCTCTATCTCCTCAAGATCATCTTCTTCATCCTCTTTCTTTTCCTCTTCTATTTCGACCTCCTCAGTTGCCTTCCATTCAGCCAAGGTAACATACCTTCGGTTTGTACAATCTGATGCTAAGTGACCAAAGCCTTGGCACTTAAAACACTTTGGGATGTTTTTAGGAAGGGGTTTTGGTGTGAGTTGTGGGGGTAGGCCCTTTTGTGGAGTTTGGTTTTTTTGTGGAGAAGGGGAAAGGGATGCCGTGGGTTGAGGGACATAAGATGAACTCCCTTTGTTTAAGGTTTGTTCATATGGTGAGGGATTTGGGATTTCATGCCGTGAGGGCGGTTTGCTCTTCTTTTGCTGCTCAACCTTGTGAGCTAGCACACATACTTCATCAAAAGAAGTGTAAGCTTGCAAATCAACAACATTAGCATACCTAGGATCAAGACCTCCCATGATGTATATGTGGGTGGTAAGTGAACCAAATCAAACTCAAATAAACCCAAATAAGAATTGAACCAAAGTAAAGAGAAAATGGAAAGTTGATTGAGATGGAATGAAAATAATAACAAAAAAAGAACAAAGGATAAACAAGACCTTGCACTTGAGATAATCCTTCGCGGAGCCACTCAAGGACTTGATCTGGGGCAAATCCTCTCGTCTTCACCAAGGAATCACTCCAATTGGAAAAGAAAAGAGAACCTAGAACACCACTTGAACTTGCCAAAATTCAAGATATAGAACTAGGGATTTGGAATACTTTTCAGAATCACACTCAAAGGTAATTGTATTTCACTTGGGAAAGCTTACAACTCTGAATGATGAAATGCAACTACACAACCCACCTATTTATAGGCTAAACAAAGACAACCAAAAGACTTAAAAACTCCTGGTAATTAAAACTAGAAAATTGAAAAGACTTAGGAAAAATAAAAAGACTCATCATAAAAGGGGTGGGGGAGGTTATAAGGAATATTCTAGGATTTCTCAGCTGAATATCTCCATCTAGAAGCCTCCAAAACGAGCACAATATCAGCCACACAAATACATGTAACCGAAGACTCTTCATTTTCCCAGAATTAATCCTTGCAACTGCCTCAACTTCAACAGAGCATAACTTCCAGAATACTCGGCCAAATCACGCGTTCTTAGGCTTGATAGAAAGCCCTGGAAGTCTATTTTCCAGAATGGGCTCATTTGCTCAATTTGGATAAGCGGTGTAAAAGTTATGGCCCAAACAATGCACCTATCTTAGACTGGACTGGATCAGAATAATGTACCTTTGAGTGATAGTTTGCCCAATCAAATGACGTCCAAATTAAACAAACTTGGGCTTATTTTAAAGCTGAAATCTTAAGCTTCAAAACCATGTGGAGCCTCAAGTTGTGGGACCACTTTAGTTAGGCCAAAAGTGCACACAAAAATCGGGAAATTGCGGGATGAAGGCGGTACTACCTCTTCGGGCATGAACGCCAATTTCCGGCAAAGTTTTGCAACTTCTTTGACCTCTTGAAGCTTGAGCGAGTCCTCCTTGGGCTGAGCTTGATGGTCCTTGGGCTTCTCATGATGGTCTCCATCATCCCAAGTATCTAACAATTATTTGTTCTTCTGGCTCTTGAATATCACACTTAATTACAAGCTTTTCAAATTCACGAGTGTATTCTTCTACACTCAAATTACCTTGGTTCAAATGGTGGAGTTGAGAGTAGCAATCTTGAACATAGGTAGAAGGAAGAAATCTAGCCTTGAGCTTTGACTTCATCTTCTCCCAAGTTTTGATTTTGGACCTCCTTTCTCTTACTCTTTTGGCACACAAGTTAGTCCACCATAGAGAAGCATACTTTCGAAGCCTTAAAGCAATCAGCTTCACCTTCTTGTCTTCTGGGATGTCCTTGTACTCAAAAACTCTTTTCAACTGTGTGTAACCAATCCAAAAAATCTTCAGGATCAAGCTTGCCTTCAAATTCTGGAATTTCAACTTTGAAATCATTTGCACTAGCTTGATTTCATGAGTCTTGTTTAGTCATTCTCAATGGTTCATCTTCACTGGATGAATCAAGAGTATGGCTAAACACTTGTTCTTGTCTTCCGAAATCAGATTGGAATGGTTCTTCATTAGCTTGTTGCTTTTGCTTCAAATATGCACCAAGCTGTTTTTAGAGGTACTCATTTTGAGCTTGAATTTCTTGATTCCTTTGTGAGTCCTCTCTACTTTTGCTAACCAAAAACTCGGTTTGCTTCATTAAAGCTTCGAACCTTTCTTCCAAGGTCATGCTTGTTGAAGCCATGCTTGAACAAAGTTTTAGGTTTTGTGTTTGGATTTTTTTTTTTGGAGTTTTGGGGAGCTTGGGGATGAATACCAGGCCAAGGAGAAACTTGCTCTGATACCAAATATGATGTATGTCCCGAGGGTCTAGGCTAATACTCAAATTAAGAGTGAAAGCTTACAAACCAAGGGAGAATACAATCATGAGAAAACCAAGGAAAGTGACACATAATATGTTGGTTGTGAGGCAACAAACATGTGAGGGAGGAATGGAACTTAGAATCAAGGGATTCTAAGTGAAAATCAAAATGGAGTTTGATGTAATTTGATGTATATCACAAGGGATGAATGGAACCAAGTTACAAGCTACCAAGATTATGAAGCAACCAAGTGAAAACCACACGAATAGGTGTGGCACGGTCGTGCCTTTAGGCACGGGTAGGTCGTGCCACTTTTCTGGTTTGTGACACCATGTTTCTCACTTTTACACGGTTGAGTATCGTTTGAGGTTTGTGATGGAAGCTAGACTATTAGAGGTAGTCTAAGCCTTGAGTAAGCATGGGGATGGATATGTGAGTGGCTTGTAAATGAGGAAAGGTGGGAGAGAAGCAAAGTTAAGATTCACTAACTCCAAATTAAAGCTAGCAAACTCACTTTAACTCTCTTTGAATCCTTGAGTATAAACACCAAATGAGATAGGACTAAACTTGAAGAATGGATACAGAAACACCACCAAACTCAAGTTTAGGGCCCTTAAACTATGATTAAGATACAGATATCACCACTTAATCAAGCTTAAGACTTCACTTGAACACCACCTTAATCGGCCTAATTAAGGATAAGCAAGTTTAGTATTTGGAGTGTGCCTAAGCACGAAAGCACAAAGCTCTCAACTTGGGTTTTGATTCAAATCTGGTTGTGTTCTCATACAAGGGGCGTGCAAGCTCTTTAAATGGAGCTAAGCTAGCAAGCAAGCACACACACACACAACTGATGGAAGGTTGTAAGGGAGAAGAACCACTCGCAACTTACTTCAAAGTGGATTGCTTGACACAAGGAGAAGGAAAACCACAACGGGTAGGAAAATCAAGAGTTTGGGATAATCAAGTGGCCTTTCAAGGGATAATCCTAGGAGCCACCCTTGGAGAACACTTAGGCAATCTCTTTATATCAACTAGTTACAGAATTTAATCACCTTCTAGTTGAGAGAAAGAGACCTAGAGACCCACTTGAGTTGCCAAGCTCAAGATACAACACTAGGAATTTTGTGGAGAGAGTTTGAGAACTCACAATTGCATTTCATTCAAGTTGCCTTCCAAAATGAGAAAACCATCTGATTTTATGCTAGGATGGCCGAGTTTCTCCCCCCTTCCCATGCAGCAAAAACAATGCCAAGTACATTTGGGGGAGGGAAACACATTACATCCATCACTCACCTAGCTTAACACCTCATCACTAGCTTAAGCTACTTCATTAGGGGCCATGATGCCCCCTAAGTGATGTGTCAAGCTTATAATGGTCCTAAAATGCAGCAAAAGTAATCAATTCAGCAAGTGGATGAAGCAAAACCCAAGAAATCAACCCACTTGTACCGGCTAGGAAGAAACCGGTTAAAGGGGTGGTTTGCTTGTCCTTTTGGCTGGGTAAAACCAACACAAGGGGGTGCTTTGGATGGGATTTGAACCCTTGACTTGATAAATATTTAAGTCCCCTTTCATGCTGCAAAATTTCAGAACGAGTGGACTTAAGTTGGTGGTCCAAATTCCTCCTTAATTCGGATGCTGCTGTTTTGGCGCCCAGCCTGCGCACTTGGAAAGATCTTGCTGATTGACTAACCAAACGACCTCCGAATCCTTTGCAACTTGTTTTATTGGATTCCTAACATCTTAAACTTAAAGAGAGGGGGCAAGGCAGTCGTTCATCCCCTCACCTTCAAGTCCCAAAAGATGCACAAAACCGGGCCAATTTCGGGTTGAATCTGCCCATGTTCCGTCCGAATGCTCTATGACTTCCTTGACCAAGGCATGGATGTTCTTGACTTCCTTGGGGCTTGAGGGGGTGTGTGGAGTTGCTGGTTGTGCATTTGGAGTTTGATCATGATGGTCCCCATCACACACCTCTACCTTTCTTAATAGTTAGGAAAGGTATTAAGAGCTAACACAAGCTGATTTGTGCTAAACTAGATTACAAGCTTACTTAAACTAATCTAATACATCTTAAACATAAAGTAAAACATTACTAATGTTCATTATACATCAATCTACTCTTAAACTAAGCTTAATACATGCTGAGATTTTGCTGAGCTCCCATTGGTTAGCCGTAAAGTGGTCCTTGCCTTTTGTCTAGCCAATAGTATGCAAGAGACACTCTTTTTGCTGTTTGTTCTTCATTGGTCCAACCTTCCCAAGGTCTTGCAGCCCATCATTGATGCCTAGGGACGTGTGCCAAGCTTTGAAGAGTGTGCCAAATCTGCTGAGTTGAAGGAAACCCACCGGTGAAGGCAAAAATAAACCGGGACAGCAAACCGGGTTCAAGGACAGTTTCTGGCCGGTTTTGGGACTAGGATTAGGCTTAGCAAAAGTGATGATGATTCGGTTTTCAGGCCATGGGGGGTTACTTTGGGATGTGTATAAACCCCCCACAAAGAAATCGAGGTTATTACATGTTTAAGTATGGTAGTTAGACTTAAACATTTTACCGCGCATATTGGAGCTTAATCTGACCGGTTTGGAAAAAGTCCTTGATCTGTTATCCTCTTGTGGGTATGATTGAAACCTAATGCTTGGACCTGAAAGTAGACATTTTGTGGATTCCAAAAAGGTCAAATTCCAAGACTTCAACCACTATTAAGCTTATGAAATCACATAACCAAAATCGGGTAAGTTCTGGTTGAACTGGGCAGTTTGTATGTCTTGGGTTTAATACTTAATTTGAGAGGGCAAATGAAGTCCAAATGGGATGAAACTTGTTTTGATGTAAAGCTGACTTCTTAAACTTCAATCCCAATGCAAAATATTGGACTTAATCCTTAAAGGGGTTTACGAAATTAGCCTCTCAAAAACCGGGTTTGCTGCTGGAAGCAAACCATGACCTGCTGTTTTAGGTCTTTAAACAAAATAAGGATGATTTATTCATCCTTTAATCACCAAAATGAATTTACCTAGCTTGATTTGATTCTTTAAATCAAGGGGCATGGAGGGATATGCATCAAGAACATCGCTAAACTTAAGAACATTCGTTAACTCTAGTTTTCTCCAACTACACCCACAAAGTGCTCCTTAAAGCGGAATGCAAATGCACTAAAATGAGCGCAAAGAATGAAACGTGTGACTATAAATCAAGAAACTCGCCAAACATGAGAGCTTCAATTCTAGTTTATGTTTCATTTGGGTCCCCAATTACACTCACAAAGATCTCCCAAGTAGGGAATACGGATGCACTAAAATGAGTGCAAAAGAATGAAAGCGAGGTGATAAGTCAAGAACCTAGCCAAACTTAAGAACTTGCTTTAATGCTTGTTCTCTTTTCAATTAGGGTGTAAATGACCCCTGCAAAGAGATGCCACTAAGGGAATGCCTTAAAGTAAGTGCAAAAGAATAAATGTTGTGATCACAAATCGAGGACGTAGTCAAATTGAATAACTTACTTTTAACTTGAGTTCTATTTTCATTTTGGGTACTAATTGCACTTGTGGGGAGCTACTAATAAGAGGGAAAAAAAATGACTGAAAAAAGAGTTGAAAGAGTGAATTGGGTCCCTACAAATCAAGAATCTAGTTAAATATAAGAACTAACTTTAACCCTTATCTGTTTTCATTCGCAGCTCCAATTTCACCCATGAAGAGTTGCAAACCAAGAGGAAGTGAATACCCACAAAAGAGTGCAAAAAGAATGAATGGTGTCTCCATAAATAAGGAATCTTTCCAAACTGGGAACTAACGTTAACTCTAGTTTTCTTTGATTTTGGGCTCCAATTACACCAACGAAGAACTCCCACAAAGAGAAAATAGTGTACCTAAATAAGTGCAAAAGAATGAAAGTTGTAGTTGTGAATCAAGGGCCTCGCCTAACTCAAGAACTTACTTTAACTATAGTTTTCTTTTTATTTGGAGCCCGACTTGCGCACACAAAGAGCTCCTAAAAAGAGAATACAAATACACTAAAATGAGTGCAAAAGAATAATAGTGTGGCGATAAACCAAGAATGTGGGCGAACATAAGAACATCTATTCACTCTTGTCCACTTTTCATAAAGGGGTCAATAACCCCCACAAAGAGCTACAGGCAATAAAAAAAGAAATCCCTAAAATGAGTGTAAAATGACAAATATTGCAGTTACAAACTGATGATGTTGCCAAATTTAGGATCTTACTTCAGGTCAAGTTCTGTTATCATTTAGTGGTCTAATCACGCCCGTAAGGATCTCCCAATAACAGGAAACAAATGCTTTAAAAGGAGTGGAAAAGAACGAATGGCGTGGCTATGAATCAAAAATCTCGTGAAAACATAAGAACTAACTTTAACCATTGCTCTATATTCATTTGGAGGTCCAATTACACCCACAAAGAGCTCCCATCAAGAGGAAGTGAATGCCCAAAAGTCAATGCAAAAAGACTGAATGGTGTCCCCATAAATCAAGAATCATGCCAAAATTGGGAACTAACATGAACTCCAATTTTCTTTCATTTGGTGTTTTACTTGTTCCCACTAATAGCTCCCACAAAAAGAAGATAATTGCTCTAAACAAAAGATGTGGCTGTAAATCATGGAGTCAGCCAAACTCAAGAACTTAACTTGACTGTAGTTTTCAGTTTCATTTGGGGCACCACTTGCACCCATGAAGAAGTTCCCAAAAAAGAAAGTAGAAATGACGTAAAATAAATAAGTGCAAAAGAATGAAAGTGTGGCTATAAGTCAAAAACCTAGAAAAACATAAGTGCTTACTTTACTCTAGTTCGCTTCTCATTTGGGCCTCCAATTACACCCACAAATCCCGCCAAGTGGAAACAGAGGCCCTAAAATTGATGGATGCACCTTCGCTCAACTCATATTCAAAGAGAATGCAAAGGTAGCTAAGAATGCAAATTGAATTCTAGCACTAGTTTTAAGTGAACCCAAAAGCAATGTAAAGGGTAGATTGAATTTGAACCTATTCTTGGATGCAGATATCACCACCAAGAAGAAGGTGAGGGCCCTTAACCTTGATTAGGGCATAGAAACAACACCTAAACAAGAGTTAAGACTCACTTGATCACCACGTAACTTAGCCTAAGCTAGGATACACAAGAAAAGGATTTCAGTTTCGGTTTAAGGTGCAATGCTCAATGTTTCATTCAATACTCAATGTGTGTATACAAAGTGAGTTCCTTGTTGTCCTTATACAAACTTTCCCTTGCTGGTTAGGAAGGATTAGAGGTTTTTTCATGCTTAGGAAACCTCTAATTAAACTTAAAACTAGCTTAAATGAAACTTAAGTACAAAGCATGCTTAATTAAGCCATTTACAACTAGTGAATCTTCACAAATGAGAAATCTTACCGAAATTAACAGCCAACTTTAACTCTAGTTTTATTTTCAATTGGGGCTCCAATCACACCGACAAAGACAAATTAAATGCCCGGGTGCCAAGAAAAATGAAAGGTGTAGCTATAAATCAAGAAAATCGCTAAACTTAAGAACTTTCTTTATCTCGCATTTTCTCCAGCTACACCAAAAAACTGCTCCGAAAAAGGGAACCAGTAAAAAAAAAATGAAAGGTGTGTCCGTAAATAAAGAACATCGCTAAACTTAAGAGCTTTCGTTAACTCTAGTTTTCTCCAACTGCACCCACAAAGTGCTGCTAAAAAGGGAATGCAAATGCACTAAAATGAGTGCAAAGAATGAAGGTGTAACTACAAATCAAGAACCCTGCCAAACATCATAGCTTCAATTCGAGTTTATGTTTCATTTGGGTGCCCACTTACACTCGTAAAGATCTCCCAAGTAGAGAATAAAAAAGCACTAAAATGAGTGCGGAATAATGAAAGCGAGGCGATAAGTCAAGAACCTAGCCAAACTTAAGAACTTGCTTAAACGCTTGTTCACTTTTCAATTAGGGTGTAAATGACCCCTGCAAAGGGATGTGATCAAGGGAAAACAAATGCTTTAAAATAAGTGCAAAAGAACAAATGTTGTGGTCACAAATTGAGAATGTAGCCAAATTTACTAACTTACTTTTAACTCGAGCTTTGTTTTCATTTTGGGTACTAATTGCACTTGTGAAGAGCTGCTAATATGCAATAGCCCGATCCTAAATCATATTTATTTATTTACTTAAGCCATGTTATTAATTTATCATATTTATTTATCTCATTTAATAATCCCTGTTAGGAGAATTTATTTTTGACCTGTAACACCCCCTGTCCCTAAAGCCAGGAGCGTTATATTTTCTTAACTTTTTATTTAAATTCCGGTGCGAAACAGACAGAATTTCCCTTAAAAACTGACCGTTTTCAGGATAAAAGCCTTACAATAAACCCCTGCAGATTAACAGAAGCGTAAACATTTTAAAAGAAGTTCAACGGCTACACACCGGAGTTCATAACTCAATGAGCAACTCACTCAGAGTATATCAAACAAAATAGTTCATTAATATAGCAAAAGTGAAAGATACAACTCTAACGACTCACACAACCGAAGTACTGGGGTTTTACATCCGAAACCGTAGTTGATTTCAACTAAAAAGACAACTGATTAATAAGATGGTTGGCACACATGGCCGTACAGAGCGACTCCTAAACCGAATACACTACATGAACTAGAACACTTGTTTACAAACATTACAATTCTAGGAATACATTACATGACTTCGTTAAAGACGTAAAGCCCCTTCAAATGGGCACGCATGACACCTTGCAGGCAAGATTGGATTCCATCTTGACATAAGTGATTTGGCAATGCAGACCAGGGGAAACAGGGGAAAGAGTAATAGGATGGGCAACCACAAGCTCAGTGAGTATTTCCCGACCC
>JAKOGI010004562.1:0-22500 GCA_029747015.1 Carnegiea gigantea
ACATGCTGGCAGGTTGCGAGTTCCTCTGTAATAATTCAGATGGCTATTCATTTTGCTGGTTCCCTACAAAAGTTCCATCCAGATACTTCATTGGGAGGCAACTAGGGGAATTGAATGGAAAAATCAGTAGCATTAAGGAAAAAATTTCTTATTATGTTGCGCCGCTATCTGGAAATGGTAATATTCAAGAAGAGGGGCCACCCCGATGGAGTTCTCCCATTTACGATCACACCGAAGTCGTTGGATTGGATGATGACACAAAGAAACTCAAAGACTGGATGTTCCAAGGAGACCATCGCATACTAGCTGTTGGAATTGTGGGTATGGGGGGACTGGGGAAAACAACACTTGCTCAAAAGGTGTTTAATGATAAAGATGTGGAGCTTAAATTTGAGAAGAGAATCTGGGTGTCTGTTTCTCAGTCATTGAATGAGGAACGGATATTGAGGAGCATTTTGAGAAATCTTGGAGATGCAAACATTGACGATGATCGTGGTGGGTTGCTGAAGAGAATAAATCAATACCTTTTTGGCAAGAGATTTTTAATCGTGATGGATGATGTTTGGAGTGAGGAGGATTGCTTATGGTGGGAAAGAATCTATGAAGGGTTGCCCAAAGGAAATAAAAGCTGTGTTATTGTGACAACTAGGAATGAGAAAGTCGCAAGAAAGATGAGAGTCCAAGAAGAAAGAACTCATCGCCCCAAATTCCTCACTGAGAGTGATAGCTGGTTGCTCTTCTGCAATGTGGCATTTGCGGCAAATTGTGGTCATTGTACATCAGACCAACTTGAGGAGATAGGGAAAGAGATTGTTTCAAGGTGCAAGGGCCTTCCACTGGCAATTAAGGCAGTTGGGGGAATCATGCTATGCAAGGACCCACGCTATCATGAGTGGAAGCGAATTGCGGATCATTTCAAGGGTGCACTAGATGAGAATCATAACTCAGTCATGGCTTCCTTGCAGTTGAGTTATGATGAGCTTCCTTCGTACTTGAAGTCTTGCTTTCTCTCACTTTCCATCTATCCCGAGGATTGTGTAATAAGCAAAGACCAGCTTGTTCGATGGTGGATTGGAGAGGGGTTTGTAACTGTGAGAAATAGTAGGTTGTCAACTGAGGCTAGTGAAGATTGCTTCTCAAGTTTAACAAATAGATGCTTGGTTGAAGTTGTAGATTGGGATTACAATGGAAAGATATGCACATGTAAAGTTCATGATATGGTTCGAGATCTGGTAATCAAGATTGCAGCTGAAGATTGTTTTTCTGGAGAAAACTTCTCTAAATGCCACCATTTGGGAATTAATACTGATGTTGACCATAGGCGCATTGTAACCAACAAAAAGTTGCGGGCGTTGGTGTCCACCTCAAAAAGTGGTGAAGTGAACAAAATTGCTTCGTGTATTGGAAACAAGTTCTGTGATTTTCGGTACTTGCGAGTGCTTGACTTGTCAAAATCTATATTTGAAGTCCCTCTTGGAGCGCTGCTTGGAAATATTGGCAACCTAAAGCTTTTGACGTGCCTCAACTTAAGCAATACCCATCCACTGACTAATGTTCCTGCCTCATTAGAAAAAGTTAAAAAGCTTCAAGTTTTGGATTTGAGTTACTGTCAGAGTCTGAGATCCCTCCCTCCCTTTGTCATGAATTTTCAGAACCTAGCAGTGCTTGATATAGGTCATTGTGGGTCCCTTGAGTTTCTGCCAAAGGGCTTGGGGATGCTCTCCAATCTTCAAATATTGATAGGGTTCAAACCAGCTACGACGGTAAATGGAGGTTCTAGAATTGCTGATTTGAGAAATCTGGTTCAACTAAGGATACTGGAGCTGCAACTAACGCTGGCTGATGAAATCGACGACAGTGAAACTGGTACATTGGCTGACCTGGAAAAACTGCAAGTTTTGGCAATAAGTTGCTTTAAGAGCTCTGGGAGTGAACTCATCACTAAACTTGAGAAACTCTGCCTTCCCAAGAAGCTACATGAGCTGTCTCTCAAGTTTTACCCTGGGAAAATGACCCCAGGCTGGCTCAACCCAGCATCTCTGTCCATGCTGTGCTATCTTTCCATTTCTGCAGGAAACCTTGTTATGTTGAATGAAAACTTCTGGGGAAGCACCTGGAGAATTGAGGGATTGAAGTTGGATTCGCTATCTCATTTGAATCTGGATTGGAAGATGATCCAGCAGGTGATGCCTTCCTTAGGTATCGTGCACGCTTCTTGGTGTCCCGAGCTGAAAGGCTTTCCTATAGATGGTGTTGCTTTTAGAGGGGGTGTGTGGAAGAAGGAAGACCGCAACAGCTACACCCAACCTACCGATAGACAGACACAAGGTGTCCATTATTAAATGCCAGTTACAGGACACAGGTTTATTTTTTAAATTTGATCTGTATAATTTGTTTGATGATGATGGCTTTGAGTTTCACCTCAACCAACCCAGACTTTGCAGCAGAGGATTCATACTTGTCATTGTTGTCGTTGTTGCTGTTGTTATGGTCGTGAGTGCTGCTGCTGTTATTTACTGCCACCCTTCTTTGATTATCACCTTGCTATTCACATTGCTTTTTTTTCTTTTCTTTTCAAATTTTGTATAATAGAGCTCATTTCAACATTTTGTTGTTACCGCTGTGCTGTTTAATACTTTCTTTCTTCTCTAGACCTGCATGTTTGTTTTGCATTGCTTCCTTGACAATTCTGAATGTTCACCACCATGAAGATTGCTTTTTAATTGTTCTAAAAGATATCGGTATTTTCTCTTCAAATCCTGATTACTGGAGGTGGAGTATTTTTCCAAGAGGTTGCCAAGGTTCACTACAGTTTGCCTAATGGTTTGCCCTCTATGGATCCTATTTTATTATGAATTGAAAGTCATCTGAAATGATTTATTAGACGTACACAATCAAAGAGTCACCCGAAAATGACTTACTAATTCAACCTTTTTTCCTAGGTTACGCCAAAAGGTGTACGTATCTCACTGTTTATATATCTTGGATGATACAGTTCTTTCGCTCTGAAATTTGCATTTCATAGACTTCTTCCTAGGCAGACAAACTACTAATCGACATAAACTTACCCATTCTTCTAGTCTGCTCTAGTTCCAAACTTCTTTGCCCCCCGCCCACCCCCCCCCCCCCCCCCCCCCCCAAAAAAAAAAAAACAAAACAAGAAGAAGATATAAAAACATAGAGCACTAAACAGACGCATTTTTTAGTGAGGCATGTCCGTAGTGAACATTATATCTCAACAATTGCTAAATTTTCCATAAAAATCGTGTTAAAACTTTTCAAAGTCCCCTAAAGGTGATTGATGCTTATTCAAATTTAAAGAAGCTCGAAAGTTGATGTTTTTTTTTGTGCAACGATGCCTAGATCTGCAAGCGTATCTAATGGATTTGAATGAGATCTAGATAAATATATCAATGAATCTAACTGGTGCAGCTGTTTATTTGTTGCCTCTGCAGATTCTCTCTGGATGGCACATAGTAATTACAAACTTATGCGGTGTTGCTGAAATAATAACATTCTCTGATCTTAACCATTAAGCTGATACCGTGATATCTCATGCCAGAACCCTTCTTTGGCAAGATTGCCATTATTGTTGACTGTTCTCCATACAAACGGGGCGATGCTTCCCCCAGATTAATCATACATTTATCACACTTGTTCCAATAAAGGAGACTCCTAAGTCCTTTGCTGACTTCCGACCTATCAGTTTGTGTAATGTTATCTACCAAGAGATCTCGAAATGCCTTACCCTCTGGCTCAGACAAGTGATTCATCATTTGGTTGGTCCGTTCTAGCGCGCTTTCATTATAGGTCGAAATATCGGAGACAATTGCCTTGTTGCCCATGTCAGGTTAAAACATAGGGGATCAAAACTAACAGCGTTTAAGGTAGATATGAGCAAGACTTATGACCGCCTTGAATGGGCCTTTCTAGAAGCCGCATTACGGCACTTTGGCTTCCCCGAATTGTTGGTTCGCATTATCATGGAATGCGTTACAAGCACGTTGTATTTTGTACTCATTAGAGCTTGGTAATAGGTCGGGTTGGGTTCGTGTTCGTGTTGAACTTAAACGGGTTGAGAATTCCCTGACTTGAATCTAAGCTGTTTATTAAACGGGTTAAAAAATCTTGACCGACAACCATTTAATTTTTAAACGAGTTGATCCGCTTAACCCGTTTAAGATAAACAGGTGAAGTTCAGTCGCCTAATTATCCATTTACGCATTTAACATTGTCAACTAATACTTAATTACGTAGCATTAAAAATTAAGTTTACTTATCACATCAATTGCTCTCTAAAACTCCTCCAATTCATCGTAATTCACATTTTTTAAATTCTTATATTCTTAATTATCTAATTAAAAGGTAAACGGATAAATGACAAAAAGGAAAAATGAGTTGACTTGTTTACCCATATAATTAAATGGGTTAAATGGGTACTTTTCGTGTCGAGAATTTCGACTTGAACCTAACTCATTAAATTAAACAGAATAGAAGAAGAACCATTAATGAGTACTAGAGCTGGGCAAAGATGAGCAAACACGATTACGGATTACCGACCCGAAACCGACATGAAGTTAAGTGAGTTTTAGTATAAATTTTCAAACTGTTCAATTAAATGGGTTGACATGAGCAACGGTAAAGTTGTCTCCGTGTGACCAAAAGGTCACGGGTTCGAACCTTAGAATCAACCACTGACAAAGTCAAGTTAGATTGCCTACAATTCACCTCTTGGGGCGCGGCCCTTCCCGGACCCTACGTGAACATGGGATGCTCTTATTTATTCTTTGCATAGAAATTTTATTTGGTATGCTTACTCGGGCTAATGATCAATGAATCTTACCAGGTATTCAAGTCACTCGACAAGTGCCACCGATTAAACACCTCTTTTTCGCGGATGACGCGATTTTCTTTATGCCATTGACCGAGCGGCATTGTTGGTCATTAAAAGAGGTACTTGAAAGGTTCAATCTGATTTCAGGACAACTGATCAATGCCGCTAAGTCCTTGGCCGTTTTATCGCCCAATGTTGCGGCGGAGGACCAAGGCTACATTCAAACCATCTCCAGGTTCTCGGTTGAAGAGACCTTTGGCTCGTACTTAGGAGTGCGTCTTGTTCACCCAGGTTCCCAATCATCCCACTTTATGTTTTTAGTGGATCATCTACCGAAACGCCTCCAGGGATGGCTATCGAAACTGTTACCACGAGAAGGCTCACTCTTATCAACGCTGTGTTAGTGGCACGTAGAAATCATGCCATGTCCACCTACGAATTACTGGCCAGCGTAGTTAGAAAGCTAAACAAGATCATTATTAGTTTCTTTTGGGCAGGTGAAGCAGGAAATATTAATCCAGTGGATAAATAACACAATATTGCATTTACCCAAAG
The DNA here is from genome assembly GCA_029747015.1 of Carnegiea gigantea. Classification (NCBI taxonomy): domain Eukaryota; kingdom Viridiplantae; phylum Streptophyta; class Magnoliopsida; order Caryophyllales; family Cactaceae; genus Carnegiea; species Carnegiea gigantea. The sequence goes on from JAKOGI010004562.1 coordinate 5,390, forward strand.
GCATGGGCGGTCTTGGAATCCACAATATGGACCCTCTTAAGGACTCCCCATGGGATCATAGACCAGAGTAGCACTTAATTATCAAAATTTTTTCAAAATAACACTCAATTATTATTTTTTTCCCCTAAGAGTACCTAGTTATCAGACTTATTTTCCAAATCGCATTATTCTACTTAGTAACCTATACAACCAGTTAAAATCTCATTTTTTATATTTTTTTTTGATTTGGGCAATGGTCAACTACATATTTTAAACCAAAGTAACATCAAATAAATTATCCCTACCCCCCGTTCCTATTTCTCAGTTGTTTGGGGTCTTATCTCCCTCTCTCTCCTCAAATCCCAAACCCCCAACAACTACAGAAGCCCTAACTCTCAAATTAAAAGTGGTCTTATCAATACTTTATGCAATTGTCAAGGGAGAATCACTTCTACAGCAAATTTAAGGTAAAGTGCTCAACCAATTGGACGAAAAGATCTCACCTTCAACTTTTAGATCTTGAGCTTTTGGGAGCATGGCAATGCAAGTTGGAGATCCGCTAAATGGTCTCTAAGTAGCTCTCCCGTGACAAGCTATGGATTTTTACCTTCCCTCAACCATGGTTAGTATATGCTTGAGGAGAGAGAAGCATGGGAGGACTTGAGTTGGAGAAGAACAAGAAGCAGGGGAGGAGGTCTGGGGTTTGAGGAGAGAGAGGGAGATAAGACCCCAAGCAGCTGAGAAATAGTGAGGGGAGTAGGGATAATTTATTTGTTGTTACTTTGGTTTAAAATCTGTAGTTGACCATTGCCCAAAGCAAAAAAAAATAAAAATTATATTTTAACTGGTTGTATAGGTTATCAAGTAGAAGAATGCTATTTGAAAGTCTGATTACTGGGTGCTACTAGGGAAAAAAAAAAAATTAATTGAGTGCTATTTTGGAAAAAATTTGATAATTGAGTGTTACTCTGGTCTATGAACTCGATTCCCCACTCATGGGATAGGCATGGCGAATACATATAAAGGCGGACCCCCTTCTATCCAGACTCTACTAAATACTTTGTTGCATTGCCTATTGATGCCACTATAATGGAGGTTTCTTTGAAAAAAGCTACTCAAGGAAGATTGGGACTCTTACGTGCTATAAGATAGTTCAAATCAGGGCTTAGGTGGAACATAGGCAAAGGTACTCGCGTACGGGTTGGGACCGATGCCTGGTTTACATTGAGGTTCAGGCATCAGCAAGAAGCTTTAGTGTGGCGTAGTCGTACAGTTAATGAAATCCTAGATTAGATAGGCCAAAAATGGTATACCCTAACAGTTAGGATATTGTTCTCACCTGATACTGTCAGGCATGTCTTGGCAATTCCCATATGGCCAGCAATGACGGAGGATGAGATCATCTGAAGCCATACAAGGATTGGGACATTTATACTCAAATATGGCTAGTGTGGCTAGTCTAAAATTAGGCTGGATATAGACCCCAGCCCTACAATCGAATGTTGAAGATCCTCTGTTCATTTCGGATCCCTAATAAGTGGAAATTGTTGGTGTGAAGCACATCTCATAATGGGCTACCTTTAAGCGCCAACCATCACAGACGAGGTTTGGCTCAAGAAATGCAATTCTTGTTATGCTCCGAGGAAGCTGAAACTAGAGACTACCAATTCTGTCACTGCCCTACCACCCAGAGACTTTGGGCTTCATGTGATTTGGGCATTATGGTAACAGCTGGTCAGGATATATCATTTAAGGAATGGCTTAAGAATTGGCTATGGAGCATCTAATCTGCATGCTATGGAGCATCAGGTTAATCAGTGAAGGAATTAATATAAAGAATTAAGCGTAAACATATTTACCTTAATTACACAGCGGAAGACGATCGAACCTTGGCTTAAATCACTGCTCATGGAAGGAATTCACAATACGGAAAATTTTCACAATCCCACAGCCTACGAGCCCTAGGTTTTGTGCACAAACCTCACTTTAGAGTACCCTTTATGTTTCTCTCTGATGTATTTCCCATAGACTAAGCCCCCATTTTATATTAGAAAGACAACTAAGCTATTAGGGTTTCTGAGGTGACTTATACCGTCGACCCATTGGGCTCGCACCCCTTATGGGTATATTAGGTCCTAAGTCCAACATCTCCCACTCACACATGAGCGAGTGCTTATTTCCACTTTAAGAAAAACTTTTGTTTTTAATTTCTGCACAATCTTCATATTGGGCAAATAGGCCGTGTGACCAGTATACCTGTGAGAGATCTATGCTATACATATGTTAAGAATATGTAGCCTCTCGTCGAGAACCGCACATGAGTAGTGGAGGTATACGAGTACTCTAGATCATTTCAATCTCATTAAGATGTTTCATTTTGATCTCATCAAATCATCATATTTCATATTCACAATGATGGTCTATATGTCATAACTGGTAAACTAGTGAATAGAAGATAATGAGATTTTGTGAATGATCTTCCTCTTCTCACGAGAGTCTCAACCAAATCTAACCCTTTTTTCTAGACGTGTCTCGCCAGACCGAATCACTCACGATCCTTTGGTAACACACTAAGATAATAAACATTGAATTGGGTTTCAAATCACTGGTTGGACTCCTGAGGGTACATATATAGCAGGCCATGGTATGAAACATACGCTACAGCATTTTTTTCCTTTCCCATTGAGCATATGTCTTTTGGTTCTTAAACCAAAATGCTGTGCAGATGATATTTGGACACCATATTATCCAAACCGAGTCCCCAAATATACCCGTTAACTTGAACTCACATCTGGCCTCTTTGAGGTAGACTGAGGAAAATCATTTTTACCAATATATGGTAATGACTTTGCGTCATTATCAAGGCAACATTCATAATTTTAAGTTAATAAGTTCTCATAATTATCCTTCTGATAATTTTATTTAAAATATTGCCTCATCTCCTATCAATACTCAAATCATTGGAGGCTGTTGCCTGTGTGAGAGGGCTAACCTCAAGTCTACCTAACATACTTTTCACATTCAAGAATGCAAACAAGCATCCATGAATAAGAATACATATTCAAGCATTCTAATAATAAGTGTATGAAAAACAACTTATTTAAATTTCACAATATTAGACAATCACTTGTGAATGCTGGAAAAACAATTAGTGAACAGCATACCACGGCATAGTTGTCATATGCGAAGACTGTTAAGCCTTTATGTGCTCAAAAAGCACACCCTCTTACCGGGGCTAGCTCAATGGCTCTACAACCATTTCCTTCGTAGAGAAAAATACTTTACGTCCACTATATTTGTGTGTCACCATGTCATTAATAAAATTGAACCTTATATCCAATCTGTTTGGTCTTACTACAATACTTAAGGTTCTTGGTACATGCAATTACGGCTTGACTATTACAGTAGACCAATACTGGGCTAGTACTATCTGCTCACCCATTAGGTGATTTAAGAACATCTTCAACCAAATAGCTTCTTGCGCTGCTATCGAGAGAGCCACAAATTCGGCCTCCATCGTGGATAAGGCAACACATGATTGCTTCTTACTACTCCATGATACAGCCCAATGCTGAGCAATAGGACATATCCCTAGGTAGATTTTCTATCATCCAAATCTCCTTCATAGTCAGCATATGTGTATCCCTTGAGGTGCAGATCATTGCCTTGATAGCAGAGCGCATAATCAAAAGTTCCCTGCACGTACCTCATGATCCTCCTGATTGCCTTCTAATGTGCCAGTCCTGGGTCAGAGTGATATCTACTAACTAGGCCAACAACAAAATAGATATCTAGTCTAATGCATAACTTGGCATACCTTAAGCTGCCAACTGCACTACCATAAGGATCTTTGCTCATTTGTGCTTTTTCTTCTGGAGTCTCTTGGCTTATTCTATTGCTCAAGGATTCGCCTTTACTGATAGGAGTATCGACAGGCTTATAGCTTAGCATGTTGAAACATTGAAGAGCCTTTTTGATGTAATTCTCCTGAAAAAGAGATAACAATCAATAATCAAGTGCTCTTTCACAAACTTGGCTACATCCCTCTGCTATGATTCAGATCTACTTATTAGAGTGGTACCACCACTTATGTGCATGCACACTCCGTACGCTCAGTTGCATAGGGAACAATCAACCAGTGAACTTGTCAACGGGGGATATCTCACATTATCTCACATTATGTCTACTATGTGGGTTGGGTTATAGTGCTGCCTCCATCACACTAATCATAGATGAGGCATGGAAGCATAAGTTAATACATGTTGGAGTTGGGGTGGTAGCCTATGATGGGTCAACAAACATCCTATCAATCGTATGGTCTGTTTTCGCCTACTGTGCCTTCAGTACTGAACTTATAGCCTTCGAATTGGCACTTGAGCATGCACAATCTAAAAATTGGCAGGCGATTGAGATGTGGACCGACTCCTGGGATATGGCACAGGCACTACAAGAAAGGCCACTTGTTCCGGCACTGGCTACTTGCTAATTGTATGCGCCTTAGTCAATGGTTTAACAGTCTTAGATTTTTTAACGTTAATCAAAGAGTAGTTAAAGAAGCCCATGTGTTAGCCATAATAACACGCAAGTCAAGTATCCTGATAGGCTAGAGGTAATGTACTGGTATCTCGAGTTTTGCATTACCTATTGACCCCCCCCAAAAAAAAAGAAACTCCATAAAGATTCATTTTTCTTGATTCTTGAATCTTAAGCAAAGGTCCCCGAAACTGAGAAGGCATGTAGAGACTAAAGCTAACTCACATTAATTTTTGAACTTCTGAAGTAATACATGTGTTCTTCTGGTGCTCAGTGCACTGTTTTTGGACCGCCAACTTTCAATAAACAATTGATTTCTGCATATTTGCACATGTACACAGCCGAACAGCGGCCTTCACTTCTGCATTCATTGTTGCTCAATATGCGCTAGCTTGAGAAAGTAGTTTGATACTGATGAATGTAGTGATGAGTAATGAAGTGCGGATACCATGCTAGCTTGTTCAAAACTCATTTCCAAGTATTTTTAACCCTATAAAACCTAATTTTTTCGAAATTTCTTGTGGTTCTCTTGGAAACAGCCCCCTGCCCCTCCAGTTGTTTTTAGATCCCCCTCGTTGCTTTGACATCATCCAATGTTTTTTTTGGGGGGGCGGAGGGGAGTAAACTAAGGCTAGTAAGCTTTGACAATCAACTAATTTTAAGCATATTTAGCTCTACGAACTTCTTGATGATTGAGGAAGAACTTCTTGATTCAGAAAAAGTGCTATAATTTTTTTGATTAATCACATGGGGATGCGCACATAGATTTGCGAGAATAATGTAATCGACTGGTTTAAGCAGAAATTGAGAAATCAAAAGAGCAAATTTTCATAGCCTTGAATAAGTTAGCTATTTGTTTATTTGTGTAACACCTCGGGTTTCTAATTTCACTGCTTTATTACTAATCCTTATCCTACGTGGCAGCAGAACGTGAAGTGGACCGTATTTCCTTCTTGGAAATACCAAGCTAGATATCGAGAACCATTAATACAACATTCCTGAATAACACTTCAACTTTAACAGAAGGGTTCAAACTTTGATGTCACAATTAATTTTAAACAACTGTTACAGTGTCTTTGTTCTAAGAAAAACTATTAAACTTGCATCTTCTTCCACTCAGGTGTCAGGACCTCGCTCTATTTTCGGTTCCCAGTCCCATGCACAATTAAATCACCTGAAAACAAAACATTTTATAAAAGTGAGATAAACTCAGTAAACAATCACCCCTAACTGTCAACTGTGCACAGAAATTCATTTTGAAAACATTTTAAGGGATAAGGGAAACAGCAAGATTTCCAGGACGCACTTCTCATTAACACAAGCTCCCATGGTTATTAGATCTCAGTGATGAACGTTCATAATCTATAATCCAAATTACTTCAGTCAGATTTAGGGTGAGCGACCCCCCGGGTCTCATGGCTTGCGCTTGGGTTCAGCGCAGCCGCTTAACTCGATCCTGACCTACCGTTTACTATGACGGTTACCACTTAACCCTTTCCTAGGCTACCATCACTGGGGATGGTTACCGCTAACCTGGCCCATGTCCCAACAGGGCCTGTGGCCGCTCACATGCATACACTAGTTTTCCGAAGAAGGCTAATGGCCTTCAATCAACAGTCAGATTAAATTTCACCCAACTTAGCCTTTATAGTTACTGTTACCCTTCTTTTTATCAAAGGTCAATTTAATATGAAAGGTTCATTCAATCTCAACCTATTCCCCCAAGGCCGTCACCACAGAAATTAAGTCTTGAACTTCCAACACAACTCTACCAAGTCGCAACTACTTAACACATCACACCACGTATAATTTGCTGCGCAACCATATTTGATTAACTCATGCTGTCATTCCATTTAATCAATAAACAGGATAATTCTTACCATATTCAGAGCATGCATGATTTCAAACAACTCGGGTAAGGGTTAGGGCATAATTGATACCTGGATATCGTATAAAGTTACGAGCTTAGTTACTAATTCAAATTTACTGCTCCGCACCTAGGCCAACACATAGCCCACACTTAGTCCAACTCACATAAATTACACCCTTGGCCTTTGCCTTACATCCAGAATTATTATTATGTTTTTCTAAAATTTTACTCCTATTTTTAGGGCCCCCAATCCGAAACCCAACTAGGATTCAGATTCGGCCAGAATTTGGGTCCCCTTCCAGAACTCATACCATCTGCCCCCAAAGCCCAAATTCCAGTTTCTAGCCCAATATAGCAAGTTTTGTCCGTTCTGCACACTCGTCATGTTTAGGATTTCGCCCGAACTAAGCCGTTTTCTTATTTCTTTTAGCGGTGTCACTGCCTGTCTTGGTCTGGACAGTTCGTGATAAATTGACCATAACTTTGGCCACACTACCCTATTTCACTTGATTAAAAAACGAGGTTATGCGGTACATCCCGATACATCCACCAAAAAGTTTCACAATTTTTGGCAACCTGACCCTCCCGGGGCAAATTTCCACAGTGAACATCACTGCAGCCCTCTTTCCAGACAATCAGGTTCTGCCCATTTCCTAACTTGACTTTCCAACCCCATAACTTTAGCACCGGACATCCAAAATTTAAATTCTTTCCCATTATCGAAATATGAGCTCGTCTACTACAACATTCATGTTTAGTGGTTTTGCTATTTCCCGCTGTAGCTTGGTTAAAAATCCTAAAATATGCTAACTATTCCTGACTATTCCAGTTTTGACAGTCTCCGGTAAATAGGCCATAACTCATTCCATACAAGTCAGAATCCCTTGCTTCAAGAGGCGTAGCACAGAGGACCCCTTGACCCATCTACCCTCCTTTTCATGATTTTTAGACTAGTAGATCAGTCAGAATAAATTCTTAAAGATGCAAAATTTTCTGCCCGTAGCCAGTGGCATGATTTTACCAATTGCAATCCCAAGATCTGTTCTTTTCACCTCGATATCCACCTCGTTAATTCTCGTCACAACCCCACGTGAATCCAATGATCTTTCCCCTAACCCAAGTAGTCTAAGTCAAGGAAAAATCTACAATTTGATACCAAGAATACAAAAAACATTGCACACTCACCTTGATGTAAATTCGGAAGAGAAGAGATTTGAGTACTTAACTCTTTGTGCTTTAAATCTGAAAACAAACATAAGAAGAATGAAATTTAATGTTTCCTACTCGAAATTCGCATAAACCATGAAATCTTAAAAAAAAACTACAAAGGTTTTGGGTTGTTCATGCACAGGGTGCATGACTTACCACCAAGGAAGAGGGAGTGTGGGCGGCTGGCGGTGGTGCGCATGGTGGCTGGCAGTCATGGCTGAGAGGGGGGGAGAGAGAGAGAGAATGAGAGAGAGAGCATGAGAGGAAGAGAGAAAATCAGAGGAAGAGAGAGAAAGAGATGGTATGAGAGAGGGGGGAGTTAGGGTTCAGGGGTCCTGTTAGTGGCGGGGGGGAGTTAGGGTTTAGGGGCCGAGTAGTAAGGGGAAAAAGGAAGAGAAAAAAAAAAAGAAAAGGAACGAAAAAGAAAAAAAAAAAGAAAAGAAAGGGAAGGAAATAACATATTTTTTTTCCAAGGTTTGATTTGGGTGAATTTGGGAGGGAAAAAGTTAAATTTCAAAATATAATAGATAGGAGGGAAAAATAAATGAAAGCAATAAATAGTTGCATTATGAAGCAAAATACGCAAATATTTAAATTGAGAAAAAGAACAAAAATAACCAGGATGAAAAATAAATATTTTTTTTGTCATTGTAAAAATTTTAAAAGACACAAGACGTGGTGAAAGAGATTTAGGACAACTTGGATTATGAGGGTTGGTCCACGTCACAAGATCTCCCAATTTGATTTTCTGGGGTTTTACATATACTACCTCACTTAAAAGATTTCGTCCTCGAAACTTACACACACCTGGTTATAGAAACAAGTGAGGGTATTTGTCTCGCATCTCCTGCTCGGGCTCCCAAGTGGCTTCAGGCATCTCATGATTGGCCCAAAGGACCATCACCAGGGGCACCGTCTTTCCACGGAGGTGATTTTCCCGCCGATCTAAGATCTATACGGGCTGTTCCTCGTACGACAAGTCTTCTTGGAGTTGGATAGGATCAAGCTCGATTATGTGTGAGGGATCTGGAATGTACTTTCGTAGCTGCAACACGTGGAACACATTATGTACTCTTAGAAGTTTGGGCGGTAGCTCCAGTTGGTAAGCTACTTCCCCAACTCTCTGTATGACTAGGTATGGCATGATGTACCTTGGGCTAAGCTTGCCCGCCATCATAAATCTCGCGACTCCCTTAGTTGGGGAGACTAGGAGAAATACCTGATCTCTAACTTGAAACTCAAAGGGCCTACGCCTCTTGTCGGCATAGCTCTTTTGGCGGCTCTGGATTACTCTCATTCGTTCCTGAATCACTCTTACTTTATCCGTGGTGGCTTAGATTAACTTTAGCCCAATAGTTAAAGCTTCATCGATCTCCTGCCAACAGAGTGGAGTTCGGCATTTCCTCCCGTACAGTGCCTCGTACGAAGCTATGCTAATAATCATGTGGTAACTATTGTTATAAGAGAACTCGATTAGTGCCAGTTGTATGTCCTACGCAGTCTTAATGCCTAAGGCGTAAGCACTTAGCATATCTTCCAATGTTTGAATAGTGCGTTCCGTCTGTCCGTCCGTAGCATGGTGAAAAGTAGTACTAAAACGTAGTAGCATCCCAAATGCTTCTTGCAGCTTTTGTTAAAATCCCGACTGGAATCAGGTGTCTCGATCTGATACTATGGGGCTAGGTACCCTGTGTAACCGTACTCTTTCCTCGAGGTATGCTCGAGCCAATTAGTCCAAGGTCCAAGTATTTCTCATGGCTATGAAGTGCGCTGTTTTTGTGAGTCTATCCATGATAACCCAGATTGCGTTGTTCTTCTGCTGAATTAATGGTAAGCCCACCACGAAATCCATGGACACCGAGTCCTATTTCCACTGAGGGACATCCAGGGGTTGTAAAAGTCCCACTGGTCGTTGGTGTTTGATTTTTACTCGCTGGCAGGTTAAGCACTTTGCCACATAATCGACCACTTCATATTTCATGTTACTCCACCAGAACATCTGTTTTTGGTCCTTATACAGCTTATTTTCCCCAGGATGTACCGAGTTTGGAGTATTGTGGCCCTCGTCTAGGATTTTCTCTTTAAGTGCCTCCACGGCTAGAACACACACCCAGTTATGAAATTATATGGTACCATCTTCATGAATTACGAACCCGGGTGCTTTTCCCACCAATATTTCCTCCCTGATTCGCTCGAGTTGGGGGCCCGTAGCCTGAGCTACTCAGATCTCCTCAATGAATGTCGGCTGCGCTTCCAAGGTGTATAACATAGGCTTTGCCCTCGGGGTAACCTCGTTGAGTTCTAACTTTCGAAATTCTTTACATAAATCCTTCGGAAGTGCTAGCAAGCAGCTCAGTGATGGGTACATCCAATGACTCAATGCATCCGCCACTACGTTAGCCTTTCCTGGATGGTACTGGAAATGAACGTTGTAATCTTTCAAGAACTCTAACCACCTTGTCTGTCTCAGGTTCAGATCCTTTTGTGAGAAGAGGTATTTGAAACTTTGGCGATCAGCAAAAACCTCACAGCGTACCCCGTACAGGTAATACCTCCAGATCTTAAGCGTAAACACAACAGCTGCCAATTTTAGGTCATGAGTCGGATAGTTCCGCTCATGTATCTTAAGTTGTCGCGATGCATAGGCTATGACGCGACCCTCTTGCATTAACACACACCCCAACCCACTCCTACAGGCATCCCTATGCACCACAAAATCCTTGTCAGTGGTAGGTAGGGCGAGTATTGGCGCACTCGTCAGTCTCTTTTTAAGCTTCTTGAACGCTTCCTCACAATGTTCCGTCCATTCATACTTAGTGACCTTCCTGATTAAGTTAGTGAGCGGTGTGGTAATTTTTGAGAAATTTTGGACAAATCTACGATAGTACCCTGCTAAACCCTAGAAACTCCTCACTTTCATTGGGTTCCTAGGTCTGGGCCAGTTTGTCACAGCCTCTATCTTTTGAGGGTCCACAGACACTTCCTCATTGGATACCACATGTCCTAAAAACGCCACCTTGTTCAACCAAAAATTACACTTTGAAAATTTAGCGTGCAGCTCATTTCTTCTTAATACTTCCAGGGCTGTCCGTAGATGATGGGTATGCTCATCTACGGTCCTCGAGTAAATTAGGATGTCGTCTATGAATACCACCACGAATTGATTCAAGTAGGGTTTGAAGGCCCTGTTCAAGGGGTTTATGGAGGTTGCTGGGGCGTTGATGAGGCCAAATGGCATCATCATAAATTCATAGTGTCCGTACCAAGTACGGAAGGCAGTCTTGGGTATATTTTTATCCTTGATTCGGAGCTGATGGTACCCCGAACGAAGGTCTATTTTGGAAAAAGTCCCCACGGCTCGTAACTGATCAAAAAGGCCATCTATTCTGGGCAGAGGGTAATGGTTCTTGATCGTCATCTTGTTCAGCTCTCGATAGTCTATACACAACCTTAAGGTTCCATCCTTCTTTTTCACAAACAACACCGGGGCTCCCCATGGGAAGGTACTAGGCCGAATATACCCTTTCTACAGGAGTTCGTCCAACTGCGCCTTTAATTCCGTAAGTTCTACCGGTGCCATCTGATAAGGTGCGCTAGAGATTGATGCGGCTCTAGAAGTTAGGTCAATGCAGATCTCCACCTCTCTAAGGAGTGGCATACCGGAGATCTCATCTTGAAACACATCTGGGAACTCCCTCACTACTGGAAAATCCTCAAGGGAGGGTTCTGTACCCTCAGTTTTCACTATGTTGCACAAAAATCCCTCACATCCTCTACTTAACAACCTGTGGGCTTTCATCATAGAAATCAATTTCACTCCCGTTCTCGATCTTTGGCCCTTATGTATGACCTTCTCCCCATTGGGTCCCTTCAGGGTGATTTTTTTATCTTAGATAGTCTATTTGAGCCTGATGCTTAACTAACCAGTCTATTCCCAAGATAACCCAAAGTCTGTTAGCTCAAATCCATATAAGTCTGTCAGGAATTCATATTCATACATTCTAAGAAGGCAGTCCTCACATAGGTCCTCACACGTCATAGTCTTTCCATCAGGAAGGATCACTGACAGCAATGAAGATTTACGGGTGGGAACTAATCCTAATGACCCAACCAATTTAACAGAAATAAAGGAGTGCGTGGCACCCGAATCAAATAAAATGTCTACTAGCTGAGTTAGGATAGAGAAAGTATCCCTCATAACATTAGGAGCATCCTCTGCTTCCTCCTTACACATCACATAGACTCTACCCCCATAGTTCCGGGGCGGTTGGTGGAGAGATCGGGCCTGAACTTGCTGAGGTGCTCGGTTCTGCTGGGTGAGGTTGGCCGCCTGCCCACACCTGTTCTGATATGATTGCTGAGGTCGTTGTCTTTGTCCTTATCCCTGGCCTTATCCTTCTCCTTGACCAGTAGGAGGTGAAGGGAACAGGTAGTCCCGAACCTAGTGTTGAGGGCTTCCGCAACGGAAACACCTCTTGACCGATCGACATTCCCTCGCATAGTGCCCCAACTTCCCATAGGCATTGCAGGTTACCTTAGACCGTGCGTTGGGGTGCTGGCCTCCACGACTATTATTACTCAAGTACTAATTCCCGGCTAGTCGCTGGTATTGCTCCTGCGGTGGAAAGTTACCTTGGTTATCCCCCTTTCTCTTAATTCCCCGCTGCTCGTTGAAATAGTTACTCCGCTCCTTCATCACCCTTTCTATGTTGACTACAGTGTCATATAGGTCAACATAGGAGGTGTACTGACGTATCGATATTCTCTCCTTGATGGTGGGGTTCAGCCCCGCCTCGAACCGGTTCATCTTCAGCTTTTTGTCAGCTATGAATACAGGGGAAAATCGTGAGAGCTCCATGAATTTCGAGGCATACTCAAGTACGCTCATGCTGCCCTACTGCAGTTCCATGAATTCACCTTCTTTGGCCTTCTGGAGGGAGATGGGGTAAAAGTGATCCTTAATCATCTCCTTAAACTTGTTCCAACCAAACCCTGGCTCCTATCATCTCTCCCTTACCGTGGCCCACCATAGGTCGGCCTTATCCTTTATGTAAAATACAGCGAACCCGACTTTCCACTCCTCGGGACATTGAAGTGCATCGAACAGTTTCTCTATGCTCCTAATCCAGTCCTCAAAATTCTTGGGGTCGGGAGTGCCATCATAAATGAGTGGGTGGTGGCTTGCGAATCTCTTGAACATGTACGAATTATCTTCCTCGACCCTGTCCTCCCGGACCTCCATTAGCCTTTGTAGTTGTTTGTTCTGAAGCCATAATTGCTCCCCTTGCTTCTACAGCAGATCCAGTAGTAGCAGGTTAGTGAGTTCGGCCCCAACGGGTGGGTTGGTCTGGTCCATCTAGCTGCAAGACCCGTCCCCATTCCTAGGGCGTAGGGCTTCCAACCGTTCCCTGAGGCTTAACATATTAACTTCCTGATTCACAAGGACTCTCGTAGTAGGGTGGGGTCCGGTTTACGATTCGTTATTGTTGTTTCTAGCCATCCTGTTCAGGAAAATAAGTTGGGTTTAGTTCCTCTCCTTATAGTTCGTTTCCTAACATGCTACTAGAGTTTCATTCGCATCACATGCTCATACATCATGCAACATTTGATAGGTGTTTGATCATAGCACATTACCATGCCCACGTGGTACAACACTACATCACATGCTCATGCATTTCACATTATATAGGCATTACGTTCACATGGTTCACATACTTCATAAACAGAGAATGTTGGTATTCAGATCATCCAAAAGATTCTATTGCATAAAATTTCAAACCCTAAGTGGTTCACACCAGTACTTTTCATTACATCACAGTTGAAGTTTTATTACCCCACAGCAGCTTACAACACAATCAAAAAAGTAACTAACAATACTGCCTTAGAGGAAAAAAAAAAAAGAAGAAAGAGAAACAATCTTTCTAAATGCTATGAGCTCCTACTGATCAGGGGCGGGTATTGGATAGGTACCCCTATACATCCGACCATATTTGCCCCGCTTCCAGCGGGTCATCCCGATCTCAGACTCACCCCTCTTCTTCACAGAATCCATCTCTTTGCCTAAGCTTTTCGGTTCGCTGGTTTGGTAATCCTACGCAATGAGCTCCCTCCTTCTTTCTTCCTGATCCCCCTCGGGTCTCTTTCTCAGTGTGCTCCATCTCGCACTCACTAGAGTCTCCCTTGAGGTCTTCACTTCCCATCAGCTATTCCCCCCTCACCTCAAAATCCTCCTGAGGGTCCTCCTCAGGATCCTCCTCCTCCATTGATTCCGCCTTACTCAGGTCCTCCTCAGGGTCCTCCTCGGGATCCCCTTCCTCCATTGGTTCCCCCTCACTCGGGTCCTCCTCAGGGTCCGACTCCTCTATTGGACCCGTTTCAATAGGGTCATCCCCCTCTTTCTTAGAGCCTCCCTCCTCATCTGTAAGCTCATCTCTTCAGGGTGGGGCACCTCCTCACTAGCTGTGGATATACACTCTAGGTCGTGGGGTCGCTCCAGTCTCAAGTAGTTATTAGGTCGACTACACTTATCCCCATAGGATCCCAGTCACACCAACAGCACTTCCCCCATATGAGATGATCACGAGCCCGGGGGTGCAGCTCGTCAACTTGGTAGCGTCAACTCAGTAGTGCCACTCAGGGTCTCCCTTCAAGGTCAGCAGCAGAAATATCACCCGGTTGTCCTCAATCCTCAAATAGCTATGGGGTACATCCTCCATATACCTGGCTAACACCCACCTCACACGTCAAATGTGGTCCCACACACCCTAACCCGATTTCTTAGTTAATTGCTCATGCAAACAAGGACCTCCTACGCAACCACAGTGCTAAGTACCCTTTATTCCAATACAAAGTAAGTACAAATAAGATATGCATCCATTTAATACTATATGCAGATACATGCAGCCCCTGCCCCGTACTATATTCACTCCCTGAACGGTGCTTAAGTCTACCCGTTTTAGTTCTTAGCTTGTTATAGTCTTTTAGGTGAGCCTTCAGGTCAGTTAACCTAGGCTCTGATACTACTTTGTAACACCCCAAGTTTCTAATTACATTGCTTTATTACTAATCCTAATCCTAATCCTATGTGGCAGTGGAACCTAAACTGGGTGTTACTGCCGTATTTCCTTCTTGGAAATACTAGGCTGGATATCGAGAACCATTAATACAACATTCCTGAATAACACTTTAGCCTTAATACAAGGGTTCAAACTTTGATGTCACAATTAATTTAAGCGGCTGTTAACAATGTCTTTGTTCTAGGAAAGCTATTAAACTTGCATCTCCTTCAACTCAAACGTTAGGACCTCGCTCTACTTTCGGTTCCCTAGTACCCATGCACAGCTAAATTACCTGAAAATAAAGCATTTTATAAAAGTGAGATAAACTCAGTAAATAATCACCCCTAATAGTCAATTACGCACAGAAATTCATTTTGAAAACATTTTCAGGGATAGGGGAAACAACAAGACTTTTGGGACGCACTTCTCGTTAACATAAGCTCCCATGGTTACCAGATCTCAGCAATGAACATTCATAATCTATAATCCAAGTTATGTCAGTCAGATTTAGGGTGAGTGACTCCACTGGGTCTTATGGCCTGCACTTGGGTTCAGCGCAGCCGCTTAACTCGTTCATGACCTATCGCTTACTATAGCAGTTACCGCTTAACCCTTTCCTGGCCTGCCATCACCGGGGATGGTTACTGCTAACCTGACCCACGTCCCAGCAGGGCACCTGGCCACTTACATGCATACACTAGTTTCCCGGGAAAGGCTAATGGCCTTTAATCAACAGTCAGATTAAATTTCACCTAACTCAACCTTTACAGTTACTATTACCCTTCTCTTTATCAAAGGTCAATTTAACATAAAAGGTTTATTCGATCTCAACCCATTCCCCCCAGGCCATCACCACAGAAATTAAGTCTTGAATTTCCAACACAACTCTACCAAGTCGTAACTCCTTAACACATCACACCGCGCATAATTTGCTATGCAGCGACATTCAATTAACTCATGTTGTTATTTCATTTAATCAATAAATAGGCAATTCTTACCATATTCAGAGCACGCACGATTTCAAATAACTCGGGGAATGGTTAGGGCATGATTGTTACCTGGATACCGTACAAAGTTACGGGCTTGGTTACTAATTCAAATTTGCTGCTCCATATCTAGGCCAACACATAGCCCACACTCAGTCCAACTCACATAAATTACACCCCTGGCCTTTGCCTTACATCCAGAATTATTATTATTGTTTCCTAAAATTTTACTCCTATTTTTAGGGCCCCCAATTCGAAGCCCAACCGGGATCCAGATTTCGCTAGAATCTGGGTCCCCTTCTAGAACTCATAACTTCTGCCCCGAAGCCTAAATTTTAGTTTCTAGCCCAATATAGCAACTTTAGTCCATTCTCCGTACGTGTCATGTTCAGGATTTCGCCCGGTTCTCGCCCGAACTAGGCCATTTTCTTATTTCTTTTAGCGGTGTCACTAACTATCTTGGTCTGGACAGTCCATGATAAATTGACCGTAACTTTGGCCATGCCACCCCAATTCACTTGCTTCAAAAATGAGGTATGCCATACATCCCGACACATCCACCAAAAAGTCTCACAATTTTTGGCAACCTGACCCTCCCTGGGCAAATTTTCAAAGTGAACGTCAGTGCAGCCCTCTTTCCAGACCATCAGGTTCTGCCCATTTCTTAACTCGACTTTCTAACCCCATAACTTTAGCATCCGACAACCAACATTCAAATTCTTTCCCATTATCGAAATATGGGCTCGTCCACTACAACTTTCATGTTTAGTGGTTTTGCTATTTCCCACTGTAACTAGGTTAAAAATCCTAAAATATGCCGACTATTCCTGACTATCCCAGTTTTGACAGTCTCTGATAAATAGGCCATAACTCATTCCATACAAGTCAGAATCCGTTGGTTTAAAAGGCATAGCATAGAGGACCCCTTGACCCATCTACCCTCCAATTTGCATGATTTTTAGACCAGTAGATCAATGGAAATAAAGTTTTAAAGATGTATACTTTTCTGCCCTTACCCAGTGGCATGATTTTACCAATTTCAATCCCAAGATATGCTCTTTTCACCTCCATATCCACGTCGTTAATTCTCATCACAACCCACATGAATCCAATGACCCTTCCCCTAGCCCAAGTCATCTAAGTCAAGGAAAAACCTACAATTCGATACCAAGAATACAAGAAAACATTACACACTCACCTTGATGTAAATTCGGGAAAGAAGCGATTTGAGTACCGAACTCTTTATGCTTTAAATCCGAAAACAAACATAAGAAGAATGAAATTTAATGTTTCCTACTTGAAATGCGCATAAACCATGAAATCGTGAAAAAAAAAAACTACGAAGGCTTTGGAATGTTCATGCATGGGGTGCATGGGGATGCATCCGACTTACCACCAAGGAAGAGGGAGTGTAGACGGTTGGCAAAGGTGCCTGTGGTGGCCGACGGTCACGGCTGAGAGGGGGGGAGAGAGACA
>JAKOGI010004563.1:0-5000 GCA_029747015.1 Carnegiea gigantea
TATATATATATATATATATATATATATATATCATATATTATATATATATTTATATACATATTTATATGTATATATGTATATGTATGTGTACTTACACATATATGTATATATGTATGTGTGTGTGTGTGTATATATATATATATATATACACACACACACACACACACATGTATACACACATATATATATATATATCCGTAAATATATATATACATTATATATATTTTTATATATATATATGTGTGTACATATATACATATATACATATATATATATATATGTATGTATATGCATACGTAAATATATATATATATATATGTATATGTATATGTATATATGTTTTGTATATATATATATGTGTATGTATGTATACATGTATATACGTGTATATATGTATATGTATATATATATATATATATATATATATATCCTCTCTGTCTTGTTTCACTGTATACGATATCTATATATCTCTATATTATATATATATATATATATATTTACTTATATACATTCATATGCATATGTAAATATATACACACACACACACACGCTTAACTATGGAGTTCTTCAGAGTGGGCTTCCCGAAAAGAAAGGTGCGCCTTTAGTGATATAAGTAGTCACTTCGATCCTTTTAAGCCACCCTCGGGGTGTTACAATCTCCCGCACTTGAAGCGGACAACATCCTCGTTGTGTCTCACTAACCGATCGACTTACGAGTCCTCTTGGCTGGCGGTCCACAACCAGTATCTTTACCCCGCTAGGTGACTGTCCATGGGCTCTCCATCCACTGGGGCCGCTCATGGTCGCGGGTTGGCTCTGATACCATCTGTAATGACCCTACCCTTTTCGGTCGCAATTCTTACCAATAACGACTTCAAAGATCGCCGATTGGCCTTATAAATCACCACAAGCCTTTCTGGCATGCTTCGTCCTCGCTCACACGCTGCCTAGGAAAGTTCTCGGGAGTTCAGTCATCGCAAGATTGCTCCCCAGCAAGCACGTTTAACTGTGGAGTTCTTAAGAGTGGGCTTCCCGAGAAGAAAGGTGCAACTTTGGTGATATAAGTAGTCACTTCGATCCTTTTAAGTCACACTCAGAGTGTTACAATCACCCCCACTTAAAGCACACAACGTCCTCGTTATGCCTCACTGTTCGACTGACTTATGAGTCCTCTTGACCGGCGGTCCACACCCAGTATCTTTGCCCTGCTAGGTGACTGCCCATGGGCTCTCCATCCACTGGCGCAACTCACGGTTACGGATCGACTCTGATACCATCTGAGACCTTGGGATTACATCCCACCCGAAAATCTTCACTGCTATCCGTGATGCTTCCTAATGGAAAAACTGTGTTGTGCAAAGAGTTATACAAGGGTTGCCCTATAAAAATATATGAATGTGAGTTTCCGGTAGACCTATATAAGTTTGAGCTGACAGATTTTGATGTTATCTTGGGGATGGACTGGTTAGCTAAATATCAGGCCCAGATAGACTGCCTCAGATGAAAAATCACCCTAAAGGGGTCTAACGGGGAGAAGGTAGTGCATAGGGGGCAGAGGCCCAAAATGGGGATAAAATTGATGTCACTGATGAGAGTTCGCAAGCTGTTAGGCAAAGGGTACGAGGGATTCCTATGTCACGTAGTGTCAACTGAGGATGCAGGACTCCCCTTAGACGACATCCCTGTGGTACGGGAATTTTAGTATGTGTTTCCCGATGAAATTCCCGGTATGGCACCTCTTAGAGAGGTGGAGTTTTGTATCGACCTGACCCCCAGAGCCACCCCTATTTCTAAGGCACCTTACCGGATGGCACTAGCCGATCTCAAGGAATTGAAGAGCAATTGGAGGAACTCTTAGAGAAAGGGTATATCTGACCTAGCACATCTCTATGGGGAGCCCCAGTTTTATTTGTGAAGAAGATGGATAGGATCCTAAGATTGTGTATCGACTACCGAGAGCTGAACAAAATAACAGTCAAAAACCACTATCCCCTACCCAGGATAGATGACTTGTTTGACCAGCTATAGGGCGCGGGGACCTTAAATTGACCTCCGTTCAGGGTACCATCAACTCCGAATCAAGGATGAGGATATACTTAAAACTGCATTCCGTACCCGACACAGACACTATGAGTTCGTGGCGATGCCCTTTGGCCTTACCAACGTCCTGGCAGCCTTCATGGATCTTATGAACAGGGTTTTTAAACTTTACTTAGATCAGTTCGTGGTGGTGTTCATAGACGATATTCTCATTTACTCGAGAACCCCCAGAGGAGCACACCCACCACCTACGAGCAGCCCTGGAAGTTTGGCGAAAAAACGAGTTGTATGCCAAGTTATCGAAATGTGAATTTTGGTTGAGAAAAGTAGCATTCCTGGCATGTAGTATCCAACGAGGGGGTATCGATGGACCCCCAAAAGATTAAGGCTGTGACAAACTGGCTCAGACCCAAGAACCTGACGGAAGTAAGGAGTTTCTTGGGGTTAGCAGGGTATTATCGTCGATTCATCCAAAACTTCTCAAAGATCGCCACCCCACTTACCAACTTGATCAGAAAGGTCACCAAGTATGAATGGACGGAGAAGTGTGAAGAAACATTCCAGGAGCTTAAGAAGAGACTCACGAGTGCGCCAATACTGGCTCTACCTATGACGGATCGGGACTTCGTGGTGTACAGCAATGCCTCTAGGAGTGGGTTGGGGTGTGTGTTGATGCAAGATGGGCATGTCATAGCGTCTGCTTCGCGACAGTTGAAGACACATGAGCGGAACTACCCGACTCACAACCTGGAGTTAGCAGCGGTCATGTTTGCTCTTAAGATGTAGAGACATTACCTACACGGGGTCCGTTGTGAAGTATTCACTGACCACCAGAGTCTGAAGTACATTTTCTCACAGAAGGATATGAATCTGAGACAGACTAGGTGGCTAGAATTCTTAAAGGATTACAATGTTCATTTTCAGTACAATCCATGGAAGGCCAATGTAGTAGCAGATGCGTTGAGTCGCAGGCTGTACCCAACACTGAGTTGTTTAATAGTGCTTCCAGATGAGTTGTGTAAGGAATTTCGGAGATTAGAACTGAATGTGATTACCCCAGATGCAAAACCTACGCTTTGCACCCTGGAGGCACAATCGACCCTCATAGAGGAAATTCGACTAGCCCAAACCACGGACCCTCAACTCGAGTGGATCAGGGGAGAAATATTGGTGGGTAAAGCACCTGAGTTCGTAATTCATGAGGATGGTACCATACGATTCCATAATCGTGTATGTGTTCCAGCCGTAGAGGCACTTAAGAAGAAGATCCTCGATGAGGGGCACAATGCTCCACACTCGGTACACCATGGGGGTAATAAGTTGTATAAGGACCTAAGACAGACGTTCTGGTGGAGTAACATGAAACAGGAAGTGGCTAATTATGTGGCAAAGCACTTGACCTGCCAGCGAGTGGAAATGGGACTCTGTGTCCATGGATTTTGTCATAGGTTTGCCGTTGACTCAACGAGAGAACAATGCCATTTGGGTGATAGTGGATAGACTCACGAAATCAGCGCATTTTATAGCCATGAGGAATACTTGGACCCTGGGTCAGTTAGCTCGAGCCTACCTAGAGGAGATAGTACGATTGCACGGGGTACCCAGTTCCATAGTGTTAGATCGGGACACCGGATCTAGTCGGGATTCTGGCAGAAGCTGCAAGAACTATTTGGGATGCTACTGTGCTTTAGTACTGCCTTCCACCCTGCTACAGACGGGCAGACGGAATGCACCATTTGAACCTTGGAAGATATGCTACGGGCGTGCGCTTTCGACTTTAAGAGCGCGTGGGATGAACAGCTGGCACTGATCAAGTTTTCTTACAACAACAGCTACCACGCGAGCATTGGCATGGCCTGTACGAGGCACTATATGAGAGGAAATGCAGGACCCCGCTCTACTGGCAAGAGATTGATGAGGCCTTGACTGTCGGGCCAGAATTGATCCAAGCCACCACGGATAAAGTAAGAGTAATCCAGGAACGAATGAAAGCTGCCCAGAGCCGCCAGAAGAGTTGCGCTGATTGGGGCTATAGGCCCCTTTGTAAACAACTATTTACAATGATTTGCCTAAGTTTTGTGCTACTAGAGCCACTACATGTCCAATTCATGTACTCCTTAACCAAAATATTACTGCAGGCATCTGCACAACTTCATATCACAGGCACATCTTGCAAGAGCAATTAGCGGTCCTAGAAGGCACACATATTCTTTGATTTATTCATCATTTGGGAAAAAGGGGAAAGGAAATGGAGTGAGCCACCACATGTTCAGTGAGTGTCCCTCCACTCCCTAAAACAAAACTTTGCAGGCAATGCTATTCATAATATTCACTTAGTAATACTATAGCTGCACTAAGTTACATATCACAGATTATGGACTCCTGGTTAGAAACGCAAAAATGGTATCTGCTTAGCGCCGATTGACGGTGATATGTTGAAATATTCTTTATAAAAGGGTGTGTTTATAAAACACCAACCTTAGATGCAATATCACTTATACATTCAATGTGCACTTTAAAGTTATCACTTGATACACTATGAGCAACATGGCCACATACAACTTTGAAGTCACACACACTTAGCTATTATGCTCGCAAGCGTACTTTGGAGTTACAAGTGCAGAAACCTTCTTTTCTCCTTTTGGCAATCTTTTCTTAAAAAGCTTAAAGGTTGACTTTCTTTCAAGAAATCTCGTCCTGTTGGCCCCTTTGGACCCTTAAAACTTTCTTTCCTTCTGAATACTGAAAGGCTATAAGCCGACTGTTTTCTTATTCTTTAGAAAAGTAATCTGGGCACAAGATTATTACGAAGTGCTGGTTGGGAGAGATCTACACTCAATCCCAATGAGATTAACTCACTCTAAGCTCTTACTCCCGGGATGGCAACTAACTTTTGGACCTTAACCCTCGTTAGGGTCTCTAGAGATTACTCTCTAGGCTAGGGATTCCCCCGTTTAAGC
>JAKOGI010004563.1:10000-24105 GCA_029747015.1 Carnegiea gigantea
AAAGCTTATAATTCTTTCTAAAAGTTCTCGAAACATCTAAACTGGTAAGAAAGATTTGGCAAGAAACATACTTTCATAGAATATGCACATTGAAGAGCTTGCACGAATAATGCAACATTTGAAACTTCATTGACTATGCTTGGAAATCCTTTCGTAAAAGATGAACAGGATGTGCATATTTGAGAGCTTTCTTTTCTTTTCTAAAAAACACTTTACTTAGCCTCTTGAGGCTCGTATTCTTTAAAGAAACTTCTTTTCCCACTTATTAGAAACTTTAGCATAAAAACATCTTATTGTGCTGGTTAGGGGAGATGTGCACTGCCCCTAAGTGAGATCGTCACTCACAACTCACGTTATTCCCGGGGTACACGTACTTAACTTTTGGCCAAAACGCATCTCAGCAGATAAACTCTAACTTCGATATTGTCCTTTACTGGGCAACAGCTCACACCAAGATAATCATATCCTAAGTCCAGTCACCCTCAAGGTTTTCTTACGCCTCACACATCATAACTTATCTGGAAAACAGCTCACACCAAGATAATTCATATTTTGAGTCCAATTCCCACGAATAGCTCACACCAAGATAATTCATATCTTGAGTCCAGTTCCTAACATTTCTTTAGGGGGAAACAGCTCACGCCATCTTTGCGTCCAGTTTCCAGGAACAGCTCACACCAAGATAATTCATATTTTGACTCCAGTTCCTAACCTTGGCCAATTGCCTAGCACTTTCTTAGCCTTTAAAAGCGTATTTCATTTCTCTTGTTCAGTTGGTTACTATACTGAAAACTTCCTTTTTACAAAATGATCATAACCTTACTAAATGCTTATAGTTCGTTTTTAATTTAAAAACTTCTTATAAATGTAACACGTTTACGAACTCATAAAAAAACTTTATTTTTAGCTTTAAAAGTTTCTTATAAATGTAATACGTTTACTAATTCGTAAAACGACTTCGTTTCTAACTTAAAAATTTCGTGTAAATGTAATAAGTTTGCTAAATCGTAAAACGATTTCGTTTTCAACTTAAAAGCTTCTTAATAACGCAATGCGTTTGTTAGTTCGTAAAACGACTTCGTTTTAAAATTACATGCTTCTTATAAATGTAATACATTTACTAAATCTAAAACGACTTAGTTTCTTACTTAAATGCTTCATATGAACGTAATAAGTTTGCTAACTCGTAAATCGACTTCGTAAACAACTTAAAGCTGTTTATAGACGTAATAAGTTTATTAACAAGTAAATCGACTTCCTTTTAAACTTAAAAGCTTCTTAAAAATGTCAAACGATTGCTAGTTCATAAAACGACTTCGTTTCTAGCTTAAAAGTTTCGTATAAACGTAATAAGGTTGTTAAATCATAAAACGACTTTGTTTCTAACTTGAAAGCTTCATATAAACATAATAAAGTTGCTAAATCATAAAACGACTTTGTTTTCAACTTATAATCTTCATATAAATGTAATAAGATTGCTGAATCATAAAACGACTTTATTTTTAACTTATATGTTTCTTTTAAATGTAATGAGTTTGCTAATCCATAAAAAGACATCCATTTAGAACTCAAACTACTTAGTTACCGTTTAGTTCAAATTAGATTCATATTAAAATCTTCAGTTGTCATTCCATAACTTGCTTCAGTTCCTTTTAAAACCCAAAGAAGGGTGTGTAAATAAACTGAAGGCTTAAAATGTTCAAACTTGCTACTATTTAAAAACTTAAAGCACTTGGCTCGTTTATGAGGCAAACATTTCTTCATAAATTTTCAGCGTAAATGCTTCTTGAAACATAATGGTTTTACTAGCTCTTAACTCTAAACTCTATAGAGACTCAAATAAGCAAATAACATATAAATCAGCTAAACTCACAATTAGCACCTCAAGATGCTCTTTTCAGGTTGTCTAAATTCTTTAAACACAAGAAGAAGTCATATACTAACTGATTCCTTAAAATATTTTCGAACTCACTTTTAGTTTACTTTTAAACTTCCTAAACCTATCAACTATTCAGTCGAGCCACTAACTGAATAGTTCGACGATTTAGGACCTTTTCACACCTCAGACGTCCTAACAAGCGAATAGACGACTGACAAACTTAAAAGCATTTTTAAACGTGTAAAACAAACTTTTTAAATGATCTTCTCTTTTTAAAGACGTCTAAAGTTCCAAGAATTAACCACATAACATCACGTAGCATATCGGGGGAAAAGGGTTCACACATAGCACATTCATACACTTCATATCACAACTCGACAGAATCTGCCCATTAAGCCACATATGGCCTCGCAATCCACACGATTGCGGCAATTCACAACCCCAACTCCCTCCTCACACAGCACTGGCCACAAGAACCTCAAACCACTCAATAGTTCTACCTCGAGCCATCCAACTTCCACCTTGGTTTAACATTGTCAAAAACAAACCAACAATACGTAAAACAATCGTATATCGGTATAGCATTCATGCTTAATAGTCATCATAGAATTTAATGTATACTAAACTGAGGCACATAGAGACTTCAAGCGACATTTACTTCCTTGTTCACAAACCATTGATCATAGGCATAATATTTCATAGTAATTACAACGAATAGACCATTAACATGCCCAAACTGATATAACCATAACCTTTAGACACAATTCAGTTCATTCCACAATTACTTCAATTAGCGTTCTCAAGCTTCAAAATGGAATTCCAACTAATAAATTATTGGAATCACAGCGCTATGCTAACATTCTGTTCATTAAACATTTCTCTACTGTCTGGTTAGTAACATTCAGCATCAGTTCGATATCCAAATGACCCGAAATCAGCACCATGTTCGTAATTTCTCAACCTCAGTTCTAAATTTG
The DNA here is from genome assembly GCA_029747015.1 of Carnegiea gigantea. Lineage (NCBI taxonomy): Eukaryota > Viridiplantae > Streptophyta > Magnoliopsida > Caryophyllales > Cactaceae > Carnegiea > Carnegiea gigantea. Next base: position 12,857 of record JAKOGI010004563.1, read on the forward strand.
CCCAAACTGATTTCTAACTTCAAAATCAACATGCACTAGCTAAATTTAGGTAAACTCATTGAAAATAGTAGTAATTTAGGAGGAAAGGAACCCTCACCTTGAATGGATGATCGTTCGAAGCTGCTGGCTCGATTCTAGGCGACCGAACAGCACCAAGCCTTCGGCTCTTGCTCACCACGCATGTCAGTCCCCAAACCATGCCCAAACCGTGCAAATTGAACCCCACACTCAACCCAAAACCTCACTCACTGACTTGAAATTGAGATGGATTCCTGAGGCTATGAATTTATCCCCAATTGATAGAGGTTTCAAAGCAATTGCCGACTAGAATGCATGGCTGAACTTTTATAAGTGTTTTGGCTCTCGAATTCGTGCTCAAACCCACCAAAAATGTGGTAGGTTCTCCTGATTTTACCAGGTGAAGGCCAGCTCGTGGGGGAGGCTGAAGGGGTGGGATTTACGGTTGTGAGGGGTAAGAATCTGCTCGAATTCAAGCTCCCTTTGTGCATCCATGGTGGAAATAAGAGGAGGAAGAAGAAGAGCAGAGAGGAGTGAGAAAGAGGGTGTCGGGAAGGGTGAGGGGGTCGCGACAGGGAAGCGGAGGAAAAGGGGGGTCGCGCGCAATGACTAAAATACCCCTCCCTCTCTTTTTTTTTGTCCCAAACTGTTTCATATTTGATATCGCTAGTCTAATTCGTAACCCGAATTCTAAACCAAAACCAATGATATAATATTTCATTGATTACTCGTTTCCAAATACAGCCAGGTTCGATTTAATAGACATCGGACTACTCCTAAGGTTGACAACTTAATCGTATTCGGGTTCCTAATCGATTTAGTACTCGTTAATAACCATTAGTAATGCTTATTAAAAATCATCGAAAGATTTTTCAAACTAATAATAATGTTAATAGTAATAATAACAACAGTGACAATAACATCCTTTTTAATAAAATTAACCCTCATATAGGCACTTAAATTTTTGCTCATATCGCTAATAAAATACGGTTTTCATAGCGCAAAAAGGCATTACAAACAACTAAACGGAATATAAAGTATGCAGGTGTTACAAAATATGTATATATATATATATATATATATATATATATATATATATATATATATATATATATATATATATATCTATGTATATATATATATATATATATATATATATATATATATATATATATATATATATATATATATATATATATATATACATATATTATATATATATATATATATATATATATATATATATATATATATATATATATATATTATAATATATAGATATACCACGACACACACACAACACACTACACATATAATTTCATATACATATATATAGATTATTAGGGGGACATACCCACACACATAAGTATGTTATGTATGTATGTAATGTACTATGTATGTATGTGTGTATGTATTTTCGTATGTGTTGGTGTATAATATATATATATATATATGTGTGGTGTGTGTGTATATATATATGTATATTATTGTTATCTACACATATATCCATATGTATAATTATATATATAATATATAGTATATATATATATTATACATATATATATATATATATGCATAGAGGGGGAGAGAGAGAGAGAGAGGGGTGAGTTAGAGGAAGAGAGAGAGAGGGAGTATATATTTTATCATAATTTAAATGATATAAAATGTACGACAACATTATAAGCATCAACAAATTGTCATCAATTAAGTTCACGAATAATTAGTTTTCAACCACATAATAAAAGGTACAAAACTGAATTCAAGATGCCTGTAAAGTATGTACCCTCCACCTAAAAGTTGAGTTTGTTTGCAATGCACGTGTATAAGATTGAAGTTAAACATAACGAATGGGCTGGTGTAGAACTCCGTAGTTCCGAGTGAACACTTCACAAACCCAAACTTTACATCCGATTTTGTTGCATACTGCCCTTGGCTTCAACCTGTAATCACCCAATTCAGACATTAAAGTTAAGTACAATAAATGCTACTAGGAGAACAAAAAAACTTCTCAAAAAATTGCTAGATGTAATATTTATTAGCCTTCATAGCTAGGTACTCTCGCTCGATAAATATTATGTAACATCTTTACCCTTAGGTTAGTCGTTTTAGTAAATTCCCTAATTTTGAAAAAAAAATTCGGCAGAGTTCCACTTAAACCTTGGCTAATTTCCTTTTTCAATGTGTCATAAATGTAATAACAAAAAAAAAGATGCTCATAACAATCTCAACGGCCACATGCCGGAGCAAATAAACTGAACAGGCCACACGCCTGAAGTATCTAAGACAAATCCAACCCATTACTATGAACAAATCCAAGAAATCAAAGGAGCCACGATTGGGCATTTCAATGCACAACGCCAATCAAATAACTCATTACCATAAAACATGTAGCTTAAAATTTTTAAACTAAATGGTTAAACCCACAATGTTCACATTTTGCAGTCTCTCAAGTAACACGATGTCAACCATCTGTGGATCAACTTTGCAATTGTATGCCTTCAATACATATTGTAATTATGTTCAACTTGTAAACATGTGACTTGAATCTATCATATTAAAATTGAGGAGACGTGAAAGATAAGGTCATATTTACCATGCCTACAGCATAACAAAGCGTCAAAACCTCCTTTTTACCACGAGCATACTTTCTAATTGAATCAAGATTCTTTTTCTGCATCTTTTCTGTTATCTTCATCACTTCCTCAAAAGTCAACTAACAAAATGTGTATATGTGTTATAAGGATTTTCATAGAACATAAATGGTGTAGAATATTAAACGAATATGTTGACGCTCTTGTATCACTTAAATCTTATAAAAAAGGGGGCAGGAAAGAAAGTTTATTTAAAAAAAAGACATACTGGATACATCACATTTGACTTTGGTCGTTTGAAATTTCCTTGCTCAGTGAACTTGTTGGTTATACCATGATAGTTCTTTAACAAGGAAAACAACAAATAAAGACTTGATAATCGCATACGCAACTAACATATCATTTAGAATGACAAACGTGATATTTAAAAAATACCTTTTGGTTTGAAATGCCACCCTGAATTTAAGTGCCAGCTAAAGTAGGAGTACCTCTACCAGTAGTAGGTCTTCCATCACTATTAATAGGTTCCTCATGAGTAGGAACCCCCCACTAGGAGTGGAATAATTTGATGGCTTCAATAAATAGTATGAGATAAAAAATGTGAAACTATTATTATACAATAAGGAATGTACTAAAATATATAATTTGTACATATGTGGATATTTTTGGTTGTTTTGTTATTTATTGGGCTCTAAATTGATATGCTTTGAGGAACTCGACCCTTTTTGAATATCGTTCACTACATACCCATAAAAAACAATTTAGTGATATAGAACACTATAATGTAAGAAACCCAGCAGACCTTTTACTTCTTAAACAAAACAAAAACTACACTATTATATGCCCACTTAATGCATGTGAGACTGAAAAGGCATCTCCAGACATGCATGACTCGTGATTTCTCTGATCACATGGTGTATCATTGACCAAGTTTTGCGGTGAACCATTACTCTACACATATTCATGTACATTAGATAAGAAATATGAAAAACTTGTCAAATTAAACACATATTTTAAAGTGCTACGTGCTGATTCAGGTTGAGAGTTTATAGCATGGGCATCAACTTTAACGGTCAAGACATCAATTTGATTCTGTATGGCCAGCATTTTGTTGAGAATGTCTACTAACAACTTTGATTTACTCTTCTTATGCTTAGCACACAAATCTTTGCAGTCACGCCACTACTGAACCCAATAATTTTTAGCTTACGGTTTACACTTTTCAACACCTATAAGATTTCTTCTGAGAACTTAACTTAAGAAGATACAATTTTTTTCTCTAATCATAGTCATCACCGATTCCTTGTAAAAAATAACAAAATGGAAAGCTTAGATCACATATCAATTAGTACCATAAGATGAAATAAATTGGTCAGTGTCATTGAAAAAAATAAATGTTAAAAAAAATAAAGGAGTGATGGCTAGAAGTGCCCCTTATATTACGACAAGCTTTGTGGCAACAGGCTCATGAAAAGTCTTATACTTTGTTTCGTGAGTCTCAATAAACCAATCAATTGGCTTAGGTTCCCTATTATGCTCCCTCTCCTGAAACCATGACATCTATGCGTTTGTAAATTATTAGTAGAATAGTTTGTAATATAAAAGGTTGTCGTAAGAAAATCACAAAAGCTTATGATACATACAAATTTATCCCACTTAACTGTATAACTTTGTGATCCGCTTGTGTAAGTATGCAAAAGCTTTCCCTTAGCTCTTTTGCCAATCTCAGAATATTGCTAAACATATAGAGGTCACATTAAAAATCAAAAGTTTACTAAGGCGATTGTATTCAAATAATAATTTAGAAATATAAACATAATCGGTAATCAATAATAACTCTTACCTTGAACTTATCGGAAAAACAAAGATCCACAAATCCAAGCCATATTTGATCGCTAACTCCTTTAGCACGAGCAATCTTGTTCTCCTTTGTAGACTTGGTAATGGCAATGCATACAATTGCTTGTTAGTAGCATCTTTCTTAATATATTTTACTCTCAATGATCGTTTGTAACCCCTTAACCTCTCCCAATGGAACTCAAAACATTGGAATCAATTAATGCATTCGATGGTAGCATGAACTTTTTCTACAATTTGGGGAAAAAGATTACAAAGATAAGCAAAACTGCAAATTAATATATCATATATCATTACCCAATGTAACTCACCCTCACATATGCTATAACCCGATCCTTAACAACTTCAGGAACTAAACGCCACTCTTTATAGTGTAGGGGACATAATTCAGGCCGCCTAGCCACATCAGTAAGAAACCTATTAAACACACTCCCTACCGTTTTTATTGGTTGCAAGAACTTACTCAATGACACCAGAATCTTCTTAGCAACCTCGAAACTCTGCACAGTTTTGACATTGATTCTCCCTCTAAGTTTGATAACGTTTCCTTCTCCATCTATAATGAAAAATGAAATAATTAATCTAAACAAGCACGACACTAGATACCCCAAAATTCCTGAAATTAATCAATTCAAAACTTTTGACTATTAAGGACAATTATCTATAACCAACACCTCTTCATCATAATTGAACCCTTATGGAATATCAACAAGATCCATATCAAAATACATTTGAACCACATTATCCTCGTCATTGACATCATTGTCATCAATATCCCCATCACTCTCTAAGTCTAAAGTCAAGTGCTCAGGGGCTGCTTCTTCATTTCATATAGAGTTCAAATACTCTTTGTAAGTGCGCCTAGAACGAAACATGATTGCAAACTATCTTCAACACCTGAACAAGAAACACGCGCATTAGGCAGTAAAAGAGGTCAAAGAAAATATATAACAAAAAGAAAAGTAGCTGGGTATACCTTTTGTGAAATGAATAACTCGGCCTGTATATGTAACTTTTTACCAAATAAAACAATCATACGCAACTCTAAAAAAAATTTCTTTCCAAACTACCAAAAAACAAATCCATTACAACAAGATTCAATAATAGCAAAGGGGTAAAATGTCTTCCAAACCAACCCAAAAAAAAAAAAAAAACCAACATAACATTTCAATCTTTTATGAATCTCAAACATAAGCTAATTAACCAACTTGGTTTCAAGAACCTTTACTCAAACGTAGCCTAATTCACTGGGTCTCTATATCCATCCTCATTGCAAATGTCAGGAGGCATGTATTGGGGGTAAAGCTCTTCATATGCTTGTAATGATCCTAAACGGTGAGTATGCCTTGGTTTCACCCTAATCACATGCTCCCATTCCTTATCATTCTCATCTTCCACATAAAAGACTTGTTGTGCTGAGATGAAAAGATATATGAATCATCCTTTAAAGCCCATCCTTCATGGATCCTATGTGAGAAATTTAAAAGAGTGAAACCTCTTTTATCCTTCTTTAGAACCCATGAATTTACATTCATCCAATCACATCAAAATAATACCACTTTACACTTAGAATAATAATCTAACTTAATGATATCAACAATTTTTCTGTAATATGTTTTGCTTTTAACTTCCACCATAACCCTGAAATTTTGAGTTTTCTTTGACTCATCTCTCTTTTGAGTGTGAAAGCGATATCTATTGATGACAAATGTATTCATTCTCTTAACAATTGGGTGAGGACTACCAGCTACAACTCTGAAGGATCTTAATTCAGGCTTATCAACCTCAATGTTTGACACCTAAGTTACACGTAGAAAAAAATAAGGAGAACACGTACATAAGGCCAACGAGGTAAGATTGTACAAATAATAGCATCATTATCCTCTCTTGTCACTGGCCAGGAAAATCTTCTAGCAACCACTTTTGCTTAAATCTCTCAGTTGGCTCATGAGGACAAGATATCATATGTTCATTCAAAAGCAACCTAAAATTTATTATGATATTTCAATATTAGTTATACGTACAAATCTACGGTATTCATCAATGTCATCAAGGTGGAGTAGTACATATCGACGTGCTTATTTATGACTTAATTCATCAAGTTCAACCATTTCCACCTTTCCTTTTGGTTGACTAGCTGTGCCAAATAAATACATATCCTCATTTAGGTTGGTAGCATCATTTCTTTGTGGTCGGTTAAAAACCATTTTAACTCCTTGAAAATACCTCGAACAAAAGGTTATACACTCTTGGGCAATATATCCTTCTGCTATTGAACCCTTAGGTTATGCCTTATTATGTACAAGGGCTTTCAAGGATGCCAAAAACCTATGTCAAACACATGCATATAAACATGTGAACACATATTGAGAGTTAATATCAAGCATATATTGAAAGCATGAATTCTAATCTTCCATTGGATTACATCCACATATAAACCTAGCCCTCCAAGCTTTGCTTCCTCAGTTAAGTCCACAATTGGATGCACCGTAATAGTGAAAAAACTAGGTGGGAATGGTTTCTCTATTCTACATAGTGTCACAACCACATTAGCTCCAACTTCATCCAGCTTCTCAATAGTAAGCTCTTTGGCATATAACTCCTTCATAAATGTGAATAGAACCCAAATAATATCTATAAGATCATTGTCTTTTGCCACCCTCAATGAAATTGGAAGTAAGTGTTACATAACAATGTGACAATTATGGCTTTTCAAATTGAACAACTTATGCTCCATCAAATTAACACAATGGGATATGTTGCTTGGGTACTTATCTAAGACTCTTAGATGCTTCAAAACACTAAGTAGTTGTGCCTTCTCTTCAGATGATAAAGTGGAAGGAGTGCTTGAGAGTTCGTATTGCCATTTGGTAGTAGAATAAAATGCAGTTTTGGCCTTATTTTCATGACTTAAAGATCTTTTTAGGCCTTTAAGTTATCTTTAGATTTTCTCTCACGGTTCAATAATGTCCCCAATAAATTATCACATACATTCTTCTCAATATGCATCACGTCTAAGTTATGGTGAAGAGTGTTAAACTCCTAATATGGAAAATCGAAAATATGCTTCTTTTTTTTTCATGTTTATTGATTTCATCCTTTTCATCATTGTCCATATGTTGAGTTTCACCCTTACCATATGTAAATGTAGTTCCCTCTAACTGAGCTAACACAGAACTTCTACTAAGAGGCTCTGGAGCACAACAACACTCCATATTCCCATCAAATCCACCAACTTCATATCAAAATGGATGGTCTTTAGACAACCATCGTCTATGACCCATGTAACAAAACTTTTCTCCATTTTCTAACCAAACAACATGTGTACCTTTTGCACAAGATGGACAAGCAAAATGACCCTTTGTACTCCATCCAGATAAATTAGCATACGTGGGGAAGTAATTTAGAGTCCAATGAAGAGCTCCCCACAATTTAAAATGCGTCCTACTGTATGCGTCAAATGCATCTACACCTTTCTGTACTGTAACCACTCTTTCATTACTAGGTTAAAGAAAAATATCAATATCCATGCCTGGTGCCTTTTCCCCAGGAATGATCATAGAAAGAATGATAGAGGGTTCTTTCATGCCAAGCCATGGTGGCAAATTATAGGGGAATTAAGAAGACTGGCCAAGTGCTATGAGTACTACTCATAACACGAAAAGGATTAAATCCATCACTTGCAAATCCCAACTTAACATTACATGGATCTGTCGCAAAACGAAGATTTTTTTCATCAAAATCTTTCAATATCTTCAGTGATTTTAGAGAAATTGTACATCCTAAGTAGCCTCGAAATAAGGGGAAAATAACGTAAAACCTTATGCGGCAATTTCTTTTCCTTGTCTCTCCATCGAGAAGTGTGACAATTATCACACTCTTCTTGGTTTTCCCTCCCATCCCAATACAAATGCAATCATTAGGAGAAGCATAGATTTTTTTCATAGTAAAGTCCCAAATCCTTTTTTAACTACTTACGTTTACTCCAAGATGATGGAAATGGATTAATTTGAGGGAACATGGTAGACAAGTTCAAGCAACATATCAAAGGACTTAATTGACTACCCATGCATGGATTTCAAATGAAATAAATGCAAAAGGAAGGAAAATTTTGAAAATTTCGACCCTAAAAATAATTCCTGCTCAGCTTGCTCAACGAATCTTCCATATCCAGTATCTTTAATGTGTTCTACCTTATTCAATACATTATTAGAATGAGGTTCATCATCAAATTCAGCATACTTTCTAATCATAGGATCTCTAATATTAAACGCATTATTATCATTATTATTTTGCATGCATCCTTGCTTATCTATCCCAAAAATATCATTCAACATTCCTATAGTATCAATATGAGCCAACAAATTAGGCTCAGCATTGGTGTCACTATGGATTTCACTACAAGGTTCCAAAACAGATGATACAAAAATTGATTCCCCATGATGCACACATTCTTTGTAACTTGGCAAGAATCCATTGAACATGAGATGATGCGTCGAAACATCTGTAGTAAACCAACATTTCCGTCCAAGCTTGTATCGATTAGATGGGCAAATTATCATGTTACTACCATCGGCATTGGCAAAAGTAAGATCTAGAAACTTTTCCATTCCACTTATATATTCCACAGATCTCCTATCCTTATCAATCCAACCTTTGTCCATTTTTGTCATTAGCAGCAATTGTTTCAATAAGTAAGAAAATAATTGTTTCAATTAGTATTAGGACTAACATAACATTATAGATAAAACAGTTTCGTATTTAGATTGCACTCCTTATTCATAAAGACTTTGTAGTTTTTTGAATCAAAGTTAAACCAAAGCTACATCCATGCAAATTAATAATTTACAATGTGCAATATAATTTTTTAGTTGAGTATGCATTCGAAATTCAGGGTAACAAACGTGCCCAATTTCTACATATCAATACTAGAGACGAATATGCATCAGGAATTCAAGCCAACATACATTGCGCATAACTACTCATAAGCATGCAGACCTGCACCAGAAAGCAAGAGAGTTAAAGACTCATGGGTGACTTTCATGTAGAATTAATATCTGGGTTGAAGTAATTCTCCAAGTTCTTTAATTGTAGGCTAAAAAAGACATCCAACAAAAAGAAAATTAAAAAAGGGAGAAATTGTAGCTTATGAAAAATAAACAACTTAATGGCTGCATATATACAGCCCTCATTAAGGAATAGAAGAATCCCTAAACAAGGCAATGACCACATCAGCATAATAGAGAAGTAAATATTCAAACACTAGGTGGGTTTAACATTTAGTGTCTCAACATAATCAAGATTATTATTCTTGTACTATGTTGCACCAACTGAAGGGGTAATGTCATTAATCATAGTTCCGAGCTCAATGTCACAAAGTTTAAGCTATAATGATTAAACTCTTTTTTTTCCCCCTTTATCATGTAGTTAATGTTTCATGCAATATATGATCAAAAAAAGGTTTCTCTCTGCCCAATAAGAGAAGAGAAGCGAGGCTGTATGAGTGTCAGCAATCAAACTAGGTCCATAACAACTGGAGATTGGGATAAGTATATCAAACCCTAGGTCTTTTTATTTACTATTGTCAGGTCTCCTAATGCAATTTGCCCACATATATAAGGTAATAGGAAGAATAGGGCAATAACTATAACATGGGTATAGCCTTCCAAACACAGCTCCTACTTTTCCTACTTTCACCATTGACTAAATTTCACATTAGCAATACAAGTAAAGCCACTCAACACAAATTTCAGGATTGAAGCAGGCAATGACATAGAAAACACTCATATGCAACACTCAAATCTTGACAGTATTCCACAACATAGGAATAAATGCCAGGTGATCGAATGTTTAAAACTCGAAATCAAATAACCATATTCATTGGCTTGAAATAAGGATTCCAAAATGGATAATTCAAGCGTGCTTATAAATAAAATGCATCCAATATATGAAACAAAATGACTACAACATAAGATAATATGGAAGGTAAAATTGTTAATCCTAAATCAAACAAGTGATGCTGGATCGACCAGCGATGGGCATCAAAGAAACTAAGAATAGAGGTTCTGCTCAAAGTTACTATGTTCTTAAATAAGTGATTAAAACATAAGCAATGGAATCAACGAATCACGGCTTGTACATTGTAAGTTCCAAACCTAAAGATAATTTACTAAACCCTTAAGTGAAGGCTAATAGTTCAAGTGATCCTCACCATTAAAACAACTAATGTTCACCATAAATGAACAAAAACTAGTGGAAAAAGCACATAACACTTGAAAGCTAAAACTGCTTATCCCATTTATAGCACTGAATTCCTAAACCAAAGTCAATGAACATCACAGGAAAAATGTTGGGATTAGCCAAGTTCTTCTTCACCCTTTGACAGATTGTTTTCCTTCCAAATATTTAGCAAAAAATAAAGAATTTCAGCACCCAAACAGAACAACTAACACAATTATCCTTGTTAAATTTCAAGGTTCAAACCATACAATTCAGAAACTGAGATAAAGAGGTTGATTATGTGTACATTATGAAGAACAAACAGCTGGACTCCTTGCCGTCAGAAGCCAAGAGATGCCAAAATTCAGACGACTTGTGCGAGACGCAGAGGACGCTGTGCATGAGGAAGAACCGAAGTCTGGGCAAAAACACCATCGTAAAGCGCACCATGATGACTGGAAACCATAGGACCCTTGCCGCTAACAGGAGCGCCGCCGACTAGATCAATTGTCGATGCTAGGGTTTCACTATAGACTAACCACGACAATGCCAGAGTACTACTCA